>JAKCWG010000561.1:0-79327 GCA_021464415.1 Lonicera japonica | reverse complement strand
GCAACTAGGTAAGTGAATAGTAAAATAAAAAATGAGAAAAACAGAAAATATGATATGAGAATGAAATGAGTATGTGAGAGGATTTAAGTGAAATTTAAAGTTTATATAGCTCCTCTGGTGATAGAAATTTTACAACCCGACCCACTAATATGATTCAAGAAACGAGTTAGAATGAACGAAAAAAGAGGTGAAGAGTAACAAGATAAATTTTTTGGGTACGGTAGGTTCCCCCGACAGCGCTTATGCTGATCCAGTAGTACATCATCCGTTTGTGTGTGTGTGGTTATTGTATTGAGCTCTAAAGGCAAAAATGAATTGTTTTACAAGCTTTCTCTCTTTAAAACAGATTAAGTAAACTAGCAACTATTCGCTCAAATACTCAACCACCAACCTTTTTTCGAGCCTCCCTTCTTTTATTTATCCGTATAGAATTAGGGTTACACTTAAGAATTAGGGTTAATAGTAAAATAACTAAAGATGGAAAGACTTGGATAATACTCTAGCCTTCATTCCTTTGTCCGCTATTAATAACTTCTGAATTCGTACATTGGTAGTGGAGCAGTGGAGATTTGCACGATTCTGTACAGACCCGTACGATCTAGTATGATCATTTCCACTTAGTTTTCATATATTCCACACGTGTTACGGAGCATTAGCCCTTCCCTGGGGTCTTGGCCCCAATTGTCCGTCTCGGCGTGCTTTGACTCCCTTACTTCAGCATGTTTTCTGGTTGTTCTTTTTTTTTTGTTTGGGCGCGGCCCTTCAGCTTGGCTCGGGGTATGGGCCTCCAAGCAGGTTGGGCCGCCCCAGTTTACCTTAACCAAATTTTATGCTCCCTAAATTGCCCCCTCAAGCGTGGATCTCATCAAACAGGATGTAGATTGCGTGCTTGAGCTTAATCTTTGATCGAAAGCTTCCTTAAATGACCCGACTAGATTCCACATGTCGATCATCAGTCTGGTTAGTTAACAATTTAAGGCTTGACCCACTTCTTTCGGATTTGTGATTTTTTTTTCCTTCATTACACGCTTGTTAAAGGTATATCAGCCCTTTGAATATTATATTGTCCATTCGATCCGCTATTAGTCGATTTTATTCATCGGATTCGCAATCACTTGAGTCAAGTGACTCCCAACACAATCAGGATCATATTGAGTTTGGCCGAGGTGAATAAAGGGTTTAACATGCAGCTCGACTTTTAGAACATCGCGTATTGTTACTCTTTTAATTTTTTGAACTCCGAGGGTAGATGGAGTTCGAAGGGGAGACGAAGGCCCCAACCCTAATTTTGGTTTATGGGTTTCTGGTAAGCATATGTATGGAGATGTAGTGGTTTTTAAAGGGGAATGTAAAGCCCGATCCTACTGGATTCTCAGTTCTCAGGCAACATTGCCGGCCCGATAAGTCATCATCGAACCTTATATAGCGTTGAACAACGTCATTTGATTTTCAGTTCTTATCTAAGCGTTGCTTTCATCTTTTGTAGAGGAAAAGTTATTCACTAGACCCACTTGGGGTATCGTTCATTACGATCAACTGAAGGCCATCGCCTGTCACACCGACAATAGTGATGGCTCTATGATTAATCATCCCAGGGTAGCCCATAACCTTCTGGGTTACCGCCTTGATTATATGTCCTTTCTCGATAGGACTTCCTTAGGCGACTACATTGGAGACCAGCTAAAACCACCTGCTTAGTATCAATCCGCACGCAGAGCTATTGAGGGTCCTGCCGAGACAGCTTTGGATCACCCGCAGAAGAAGCGCTAGAAGAGTATGGCCCACAAGTCGGCCAGAGTGAATGTTTTGGCTGTTTTTGCTGTCGACGAGGGTTCGGCTGTTCCTGCTACATTCAATGCACCGATTCCAGCGTCACTTTAAGTTATTATTACGGACGACGTCCCAACTTTGACTCATCTTCCAAAGTTAAATCGAGGGGTCGCAATTCCGATCGAAAGTCTAGACAACCCTAATATATACAATGAGGGGGATGACCCAAAAATCGAGCAACTTTTCGACGATGTCGGGTTCGCTGACCAAATTGGCCCTTCAAAGACGACGCCTTCTACCGAACTAGAGGATCTTTCCCCACAAACATTATAGAGGGCAGGTCAGTTCGAATGTCAAAACCGTACGTCCCATTTCTGTGCCAGCCATGGATAAGTCGGTCCCCTCTTCCGAACGAAGACGTTGTTACAAACGAAAGTGCTTTCCCCATTTTTTCTCCTTCTTTCAGTATTTTTTTTTTTGAGAATTTCTTTCCGTGGCCTACCAATGTTAGGAGGCGCCTGATAAGGCAGTATCGTATTCGAGTTAGGGCTAAACCCAGTCGTTGTTTACATGAAATAAGCACTACTAAGGTCCTTCTTCCTTTTTTCTCTGTCCTAGTTATGGAGACTACGGCTCTTCCTCGAATAGAGTGTTTGAATTTTTGGCAAGTTCACTTGCTGAAAGAGAATAAGGCGGTGTCAGCCTCTGACATTGCCAATCTTGCTACTCCTTTAAAGAAGGGCAGAAAAAGGGGTGCGTCTCACGAAGGTGACCTGGAAATAGTCCCATCCAAGACTCCCCGAGTTGATCATGGGGTCCCGTTGTCGGGCGTTGTTCCGAGCATTGAGGTTATTGTTCCCATCGTTTTTAAGATCATGAATTCTGTTGAGGGTGGTGCCTCAGCCGACTGGGCGGCTATTGATGAGGGGTTCATATTCTCACTTTGGCTGTTGAGAGCGATGTCGGTCCTGGCCCGTCTGTAGATAAGGCAAAGCGAAGGTTTTCATGGCGGAGCCGAGATTGTGCTTCCCTGACAGACTAGTGACTGTGGAGGACTCGGCTATCCGTGATCCTGAGGTTGCTCACACTATGATTACCTATATGTCTCTCCCCAAGGGTCAGAAACTGTTGAGGCAAGAAGGCCCTGTTGACTTAGGAATGGGAGTTTTTTGATGCTTTGCATAAGTAAAACACCCCTCACACTTTTATCTTTACTCATCTATTACGATTTTCTTCATCGTTCATATGACAATTGTTATATATATAAGTCGGCGCACGTTTTTTAGAACTCGAGCTTAAACTTATGCAAGAGCTAAGGAAAGCCAATGCTACTAAGAAGTAGTGAAAAGCTGAGATCAAGAAGTTGCGCGCCTTGATTGCCGATCTGTTAGGCCCAAGTTGCCCAAGGCAACGTACTTGCTGCTCTCAAAGCTTCTTACCAAGAGCAGACTTCCAGTTTTGATGAAATAAAGAATACTTTAGCTAGAGAGAGTGCCGAACTATTTTTTAAAGGTGCCGTTGTTGAGTTAAATCGAGTTGGGGAGGAGCATGCTTCGGCCGTGGTTCTTAGCATGCATCCGCCGTGATCGACGAGAGGAACGGCGGTTATAATAAGGCTCTGGGTGATTGTGCGTCTAAGATGTCTAAGCTCAAGGATCTTATTTAACAAAGTACGTACAAACTCGGCCTTGAACGTGCTGGTCTCCCCCTTGATCATGAACTGTATGGTTGAGCAGTGCTGTGCCAACTTGATTTTTACAATGCCAAAGTTTTTTCCGACTCTAAAGAGGATGCATCACCCGCTAGTCCCCCTCCCAAAGTTTAACATTTGCGTCATAAGTGCATATTTGTATATTTTGTCCGGTCTTGAATTCTTTTTCTCTGCAGGCTTTTGATGTAATACGATTTTGACTTAGCTTTTAATTTTGTTGAATTTTATGATTGTATTTTTGTTGATTTCCAAATCGACATTATTGTGATGTTTCCCCTCAATACACGAAGTGCGAGTTGCGACGTGGGGCAGACAGCGCTTTGTCGATTGATACCGCATAAAATTTCTCAGCCAATCTATAAAGTAGTTTTGAATAATGCCCCTAAGGCACAAGTGTTCATCTCGGCCTATGAAATATGACATTTGTGGCTTAAACAGCCAATTTTTTTTAAATAATGCCCCTATGGCACAAGTGTGCATTTCGGCCTTTGGCAGATGACACTTGTGGGTTAAACAGCCAAAACGGTGTTGCGCTTATAAGTCAATCAGTTCATGAGAGTTACGCTATTCGTGCGTCTTAAATGCACGTACACATATAAACGTGCTTATCCTTTGAGCGAATTGCTTAGTGTATTTAATGGGCGGTTGTGCATTTTGCCACGTGGTGGTCTAGGAAGGGTTGGTGTCATTCTCCGAAGCGCACATCTACTTCAAATTAATTATATCCCTCGTCCGCTGAGGCTAGCTGTTCTTATCGTCCACTGACGACCCGCAATATTGCAGACATCATTTCTTTTAGGGTAGAAATTCTTGAACCAAAAGTTCGGAGACTGGAGAGAGATATCCCTCGATGGTCAGAATCATCAAGGATCTGGAGAGGCGTTTGGCCGCCGTAATAGCAGAAAGGGACTAACTGTGGGAAAGGCTTGGGTAGGAGGAAGAAGAACAAGAGAAGGGAATACGTACTTCTACCCTATAAAAAATACATGTTTACCCATGTTTTTTCGATGGTTGAGAGTTAGCCGCCTTAAAACAGGCAATTTTTTCCCTCTTTTGTTCTTCAACCATTCCATCTGTTCTTACCTCCCCTCCTTCTGGACACGTTGAGTTTCATCTTCTTCCTCCTCCTTGAGTTCTTCTTGGATTGGCTTTATCTTTTCGATCTAGAGTCTTTATGGACCTGAGGTAGTTGTTAAAATTTATGACAAGTTGCCCTTAGTGTCACAACTGTTTGTTTATCCATTTTATAGGGTTTATCCGTTTAGGGAGAAGTAGCAGAATACTTTAACAGTTTTGTATGAAAAAATTCTTCTGTGCCATATTGTTTATCAATCGAACCCCAAAGTCCCACCATTGTAATCATTTATATCAATAAAAAAGTACTATTTTGTTCTATAAACCTTTGTTCGCTGTTTTTGATCTTCTATATGGTTATTTGAATGCTTGCAATTGAATCACTGCTATCGACCTATGTCTTTTATGAACAAACTTCGAATATGTAACACTTCAACCCAATAATACTATTTCGTATCGGTGAAATGCCAATCAATTCTAAAATAAAAAATTAGAGTATTTTTGTCTGATGTAGAGTAAAACACTCTGTACGTGTCAGTCGAGGTTCAAACAACCTGGACTCAAGATCATTTTAGACTTTTTAAGCAAATTTCTCGATGTATTTAGGTTGGAACTTTAGTGATACAACAATCTCAATGAACTAGTTCTAAGCATGTAGATTGAGGTTTAAACAACATTGAATCAGGAGTTTTTGGTTCCGATCGTAGTATAACTTATGTAAGCCATTTACTGTGGTTCTATTGACATTTCAACAAAACTATGATCCCAACGAACTAATTGTTTATGTCTGAAAATTTTCAAAGAAATTTAACTGAATGTAATTAAACTTGATTCGCCGTCACTACTTCAATCCATAATCTATTAAGAAATTCAATTGGAGGGTTTTAGCTTATCGAACTTCCTGTAAAGGAAGATAACCACTCAAATAATCCACGCGTCAGGTTGCGTCAGGTCCTGAATGGCTCGTCGCGGGCATGTTTAAGGCCCCACATGCGATTTTAATTATCACAGTGTAACTTCTTTCTAACGTAACCTTTCGAGCGAAACGTTGTCTCGGCTTGTCATAAATGGACTGTGGTATTTCATCTCTCTAGGCCACCTTTAACTTCTATTTATGCGAGTTCTGATTCATTTGCTTCTTCTATATTCCCTTTTCGACTTTTCTGTGTTCATAACTTTCGTTCTAGAGATTCATTTTCACAGCCCTGAACTCCATGGCGAATCAACACAGTGGTGCTTGTTCAAATAACCCTGGCGGCAATGAGGCCGCATATTTTATTCCTCCCCTCTCCGTTACCTCTGACGAGGTATCCGAGAGGATCAATCGACTCTAATTGGAGTTGGCTGAACGTACTTTCGATCTGGAGGGAGCTTGGCAGAAGTTGGATAGAGCCCTTGTTGATGGGGCTCATGCCACCGTGGAGATTGCTCATCTGCGGATTGCTCTAAACTCAGTGTGCCGGCTTCAGGAGCGCCAAGAGGAGGCTTATGGTACTATGAAGAAATGGTACAATATCGTTGTTATATAGAGGAATACCCTTCAAGCGGAGCTAAGGCGTCAGGATTAAGCCTTGCTTCCCCCCATACATTTTTCTTTCTTTCTTTTTGTGACTTCAAAGTTTTCTTTTGTACACAGCTTCATCAATCAATACACATCTGTATATAAAGCGTGTTTAATTTTTATTTTGCGGCATTGTTGTGTTATAATCAAATTGCTAATTGTAGCAACTTTCACACTCATGCATAGTAATTTTAAGATGTCCTTTTTGGTCTTGCCAAATCCAAGGAACTCCAAGTCTTGGTTAAGTGTTCATTAATCATGATTTTCACTTAAAAAAAATATATGACAGTTAAATCAACTTCATCTTAGTTGGTATGTTTCAGCCTTTGATCTGCCCCGTAGGTACTAACATTCACAATGACCTCATTCAGGCATGCGAAATTTACGAAGTGTTTCTACCGCACTTGGCACTTGCGCCAACCTAAACAGGCTTGCAAGGCCGCTTACCCAATGGTAACCCCCCTTGTGGGAGAACGACGTCGATATACTTTCGGTGAAAGCATCAATCATGTGTCTGGCTCAACACAACCTTGCCTTTTCAACGAGCTGTTACAGCATCGCCCCCATTGGAGGTCTTTGGCTTGCATAATGGTGAATTAATTAAACTTATCATTGCATTTGAATAATAAGTCAGCAAAGACATTGACCATTTGCCGTGGCCTTCTCTGATAAAATAAAAGAGCTAATGACAGTATGGTCTCAAATTGCTGATGTTCCATGGATTTGGAATCTCTCTTCCATCTTGATCCCTTAAATAATATGCACCAGTCCCAGTCAGGCCAGTTACCTCGTACTTCCCTCCCAATTAGCAACTAATTTTTCGTAAGTCGGCATGAAAGTTGTTTATTCTAGAGAACCTTTTGATATAAGCCGAGTCGAACTCTTTGAATAATCTCTGGGCTAGTTTCATGTAATCCTCTATGATTTGATTCTTGGCAACATATTCTCCCGTTAGTTGATTTGCCACCAACTGCGAGTCGCAATGAATATTGAGATTCCTAACGCCCAATGTCTTTGCCCTTTTCAAACTCATGATCAAAGTTTCATATTTAGCTTCATTGTTCGACGCCGAAAAACCTAACCGAATAGAATGTTCTATGATTGTGTTGTCGGGTGACTTTAATACGATTTCGACCCCTGATCCTTCTCTAGTTAAAGACCCATCAATGAACAAAGTCCAAGTCTCGGCTTTCTGGGTGACGGTTTGGTCGGCCACTTGTTTTGGGGTGTGAATTTCTAAAGGATCAACATTCATTATGTCTGATTCACACTGCCTCTAGTTGGAATAAATGATGGATTATCTGCTGCGATTACTGAGTCCAATTGTCGATCACCCGGAGTCATTTGGCAATCATTCAATTTGGTAATGAAATCAGTCAACACTTGTCCCTTTATTGCTGTATGTGGCTCATACTCGATGTGAAATCGGCCCAGCTCTACAGACCAACGTTCCAGGCGCCCAGATAAATCAGCTCAGTGTAGGGATGCCTTTATCGATGTGGAAGTAAGTACCTTGATTGGGTGGGTATCAAAGTAATGGCAGAGACGTCGAGACGCCGTAATGAGAGCAAGTACAAGTTTTTCTATTGGCTGTCACCAGACTTTTGCTAACATAGTACAGGGGTTTCTCGATTCCTTCGTACTCCATAATCAGGGCAGCACTGACAGCCTTTGAAGATGATGAAAGATGCACAAATAATTGCTCATTGGGCATTGGGATGGATATGGGAGGCGGATTGTTTATATATGCCTTCAAGTCGGCCAGTGCCTTATCACACTCCTCGTCCCACATGAAATTCTTTACATTTTTAAGCACTTTAAAAAAGGGTTGACATTTATCTAAACATTTCGAAATAAAGTGATTCGAAGAAGCAATCATACTAGCTAAGATCTGCATTTCTTTAAGGTTCTTTGGTGCTTTAACGTTCTGCATTGTCTATATATTTTATGGGTTCACTTCAATACCCCTGCTTTTCACTAGAAAACCCAGAAACTTTCCAGAGCTCACCCCAAATGTGCACTTTATTGCGTTCATCTTCATCTTGTTGTGTCTCAATATCTGAAAAGTTTTCTCCAAACCGGAGATATGATCGACTGCCTTCTTGCTTTTCACCAATATATCATCTAAATAAACTTTCACGGACTTTTCGATTTCTTCTTGGAACATCTTCGTGACAAGCTTTTGGTACATGGTGTCGGCATTCTTGAGGCCAAAAGGCATAACCTTATAACAATACAAGCCCATTGTTGTGATAAACGCCGTGGCTTCTTGGTCAGGACCAAATAAGGGAATATGATGATAGCCGGAATATGCATCCAAGAAACTTATTCTTTCATGTCCAGTTACCGAATCCACCAACTAGTCAATTTTTGGTAATAAAAAACTATATTTAGGGCATGCCTTATTAAGATCGGTAAAATCGACGCAAACGCGCCACTTTCCATTTTTTTTGACAACGACGAGGTTCGAGATCCATTTTGGGAATTCTGCTTCCCTTATTGTTCCTGCATCCAACAGTTTATGTACCTCGTCCTCTACATCCTTAGCCTTTCTGATGCCACCCTTCTGGGTTTCTGTTTCATCAGCTTATGGTTCTTGTCAATGTAATTTGTGACACATCACTTTGGCATCGATCCCCGGCATCTTGGGAGGTTGCCAAGAAAATATGTCTATGTTGGCCCTCAAGAACTCAGTCATTCGATCCTTTTCTTCTTTTGTCCAGGAACTGCCAATTAGAAAAAAAAATTCTTCAACACATGAACCCTCAACCGTTAGGACCAGAATCACATTTTCAAATACTTTCTCTGTCGGTAGCCCTTGTGTCCCACCTTCAAAGGCCTTCCCTGACTGTAATTGCTAGCAATTTTTGGGGACTTTGTCCCTCTTGGTGGAGGTTTCGGGCAACTCTGTCTCTTTTATCTTTCCTTGGCTTTTATCGGCCGCTGCGACTACCAAAGCCTTCGGTATTTTGGCTATTTTCCCCCCAACCTGAATACTATCAGTGATTTCAATCGGGTGCTTAAAGTTAGCGGCTCCCTGTATTGCCAACTCGAAACATAAACAAACATCTTCCTGTTTTTCCCGAATAACGACTACCCCGTTGCTCGTCAGGAACTTGAGTTTCTGATGGAGAGGGGAGGAAATGGCACTCATTTGGATCAACCATCCTCTGCCAATGATTGCATTATAAGGATAGTCTATATCCATGACAATGAACTCCACGACTTTTTATTTCAACCCTAAACAGACCGGTACCTCGACTATAGCAATGGGCCAAACCGCTTCTCCGCTAAAGCTGAACGTACACAGGTGAAACAATGCTTTTGACTTGAAAGGGCAGGAGGTTCAGCTTCTTAAACATACTGTGATACATTATCTCAGATGAACTCCCCTGGTCAATCAGTACTCTTTTGACATCAAAGGTATTGATGTTAACAATCAACACTAACGCATCGTTATGTGGGGTATCTACCCCTCGCATGTCTTCTTCAGTGAACTTGATCTCATATGTTCGCTTCTCTCGTCTTTCTTTCATGTAAGTCGTGACCGACATTACCTCGGCCCCGAATGCTTTTTCGATGCACTGATCCCTATTCACATAGACTCTCATCGAGTTCTTAGTAACATAATCCTGGTTGGTATAGTCGTGAATCACGTTTATTTACCCACCGAAAGTTTTTGGGACCTCCTTGTCTCCATGCTCATCGTCGCTGCTATTCTCTACTTTATTTTTCTCTACTTTCTCGTGGTTTTGACAAATTCGGCCAAATGCCCCTTTGTTACCAAACCCTTCAGAAACTGCTTGAGGGTTTTGCACTCTTCTGTTTTATGACCATGGTCCTTGTGGTATGAACATTTCACTTTCTTGTTTTTTCATTTTGGATCTCCACCCAGAGATTTATGCCATTCGAAGAATGGCTCATCTTTGACCTGATACATGATTCGGTGGATCGACTTGGTGAAAATCATGTGACCCCTTGATAACCCTCATCACCGACACGAAAAAAATCCTCTTTTTTTCTGTTTCTTGCAGCAATCAGAACCCCTGTCACCCTGTCCTTTCTTTTTATCGGCGTTCGTATTTCTCCTCCAATTACCAACCATCAACTCATCGTCCTCAACGCGGGCGTACTAGCCTATTCTCGACAGTAGTTCATCGAAAGTCTGAGGAGGCTTACGAGTCAAAGAATATATATGCCGCTATCGTCCTTGGGTAAGCCGTACCTGAAGGTGTTTAGAGCAAACTGTAAATCACAGCCTTCCACCTCTTGGAATATTTCTCAGTATCTTGCCGAATATTCCCTCAGAGTTTCGTCCCTTCTTTTTCTCATGTTTGCTAAGGCCTCCGAGCCTTTCACTAGCTTGCTGCTGGTTATAAATTTGGCCGTGAACTGCTCTACCAGCTCTCGAAAACTATCAATCTGACCCCGCCGACAATTGGGTAAACCACCTGAAGGCAACCTCGCCCAGACTAGTAGGAAATATTCGGTACATCACGACATTATCTGAAATCCAATAAGCCATGACCTATTGATAATGCTTGACATGGTCGGCTGGGTCTGTCTTGTTGTTATATATGTTGAACTTTGGTTGAGGCAGCTTTTTGGGTGGCGGGGCTTCGGCTATGCGCCTTGTGAATGGCGAGCCGTTTTGCTCTCCCAATGATTCCTGTGCCAGGTTTCTAGGAGTGTATGCGACGAATTTTTCGGCTATTGTTGAATCAATCAGTTTCCTCAGATCATTTTCTGCCCACGTTGGGCCTATAATCCTTCTCGACCAGCCTGTCGAACACACTTTGTCTGGGTTCTGCCACTAGGACTTCTGGAGTGGAAACATGTACACCAGCTGGTTGTTTATCATCTCGGCCCCGGACCTGAGTTTGGATGGTTACTGGATTTTCAGTAATAACATTGTCATTATGCGGTCGTCTGACGGTCGATGTTGCCGTGTCTTCCTCCTCTAAAATTCTGGAGGTGAATTTCGTCATGTACTTTCTCAAAATTTCGTCATGAACTTTTTCATGCAAGGTTTGATTCTTTAACCTAAGTAATGCAACAATACTGATGGCACTCCCACCAGTGAGATTAGGATCACTGTAATTGTTATCGACTGGCATCTAATTCGTGTTGACCGGCAGTTTTAAGGATCGTTTTGTTGTTGTTCGAAGGGGTGGCAATTCGCCATCTCTCCATGTGGGTTGAGCCTGCGAAATCCGCGAGGTGGCTGCTCTCGTTTGAGGCATGTTGAAGGGTACTACTTTTTTCGGTGGATAAAAACCACACTCAACAGTTTTTCGAAAGGAAAAATAATATTTCTCTCGTTTCCTACAGACGGCGCCAAACTGTAGGCGATCAAAATTTTACGACCTGACCCATTAAGATGATTCGAGAAACGAGTTAGAATGAACGAAAAAAGAGGTGAAAAGTGACAAGAGAATTTTTTTGGGTATAGTTGGTTCCCCCAGCAGCGCTTATGCTGATCCAATAATACGTCCTCCATTTATATGTGTGTGTGGTTATTGTATTGAGCTTTAAAGGCAAAAATCAATGGTGTTACAAGCTTTCTCTCTCTCTCTCTCTCTCTTAAATAGATTAAGTAAACTAACAACTATTTGCTTAAATAGATTAAGTAAACTAACAACTCAGCCACCAAGCCTCCCTTAGAATTAGGGTTACACTTGCTCATTAGGATTAATAGTAAAATGACTAAAGAGGGTAAGACTTGGATAATACTACAGCCTTCATTCCCTTATCCACTACTAACAACTTCTGAATTCTTACATTGGTAGTGGGACAGTGGAGATCTGCACGATTTTGTACAGACTCGTACGATCTAATATGATCCTTTCCACGTATTTTTCACACATTCCACACGTGCTATGGCGCATGCGCCCTTCCCTGGGGTCTCGGCTCCGGCTGTCCATCTCGGCGTGCTTTGACACCCTTGCTTCATCATGTCTTCTTGTTGTTCTTTTTTTTTTGTTTGGGCATGGCTCGTCAGCTTGGCCTGGGGTATGGGTCTTCGAGCAGGTTGGGCCGGCCCAGTTTACCTTAACCAAATTTTATACTCCCTCAGCTCCTAAAGTTTAAACGTATGTATTCACTAAAAATTAGACAGGTCTCATTTTTGGGATCTAATTACACTTAAATACCTTAAAATATAAAGTTCTACACATAGGCCCCTATATATTTTATATTTTTCAAAAATACCCCATATGCAGTTAATTTTTTTGAAAATCAAGGGAGTCAATCCCCACCCCTATCTTTTCCTTTACTAGCACCACCCCTGTCAATATATTAAATCATAATAGTTTTGAATATTTGTTGGTAAATTTATTTTCTCTTTACGGAATAAATAAAATATTCACTATAAATTGTCTGATTATTTAGACATATTATCACATTTTTATACATCCATATAAATTAATTTTACAGAAAACTAAAAAAAAAATTGAGTTACACTTTATTTTGCTAACTATTAGTTAAAAAATGATGGTAAATTATTTTTTCTTCTTTTATAAAAAAGGCTTGAAAAATGCAACTAAGATATATAAAAGTCCGTATCAAATTGAAATATTTTAAGATGGAGAAGTTCAAAACGAGGCATACAAGAATGGGTGTAAGTTTTCTTTTCTTGATTTTTTTTATATACGTAACGATTAAATAATACAATTTTTTTATATATAATTTTACAACCACCACAGTAAAATGTATAAACGGGTCGAATACAACCATTAATAAGATGGACACAAATTTTTTTATTTTATTTGTTTCTTAATTTTTTTTCCTTTTTCATTTCTTATTTTGAATTATAGAAACTATAATTTAAAAACCTGTAAAGTTCATTTCGCTATGAATATATAGTTATTTATTCTATTTTTTATTTATTTATGTTTTTAATACTTGCAAGGTCATATTTTTTTTGAATAAATTATTTGATTTGATTAGTCCATATAATAACATAATTGAGACTTTTCATATAAATAAATAACATAACGGAGGGTCATTTGCAATATTTCCCTTAATGTTTCAGAAGTTGCAATTAATATCAACCTCAAAGTATCTTTAGTATTGTTGCAACTTAAACCTTTCATTAACTTCCATTTAAAACAAGTTAATGGTTGTTGACGTGGCTCTATGATGTGGAACAAACCATTTGAAAACTAAAATATAAATGACAAATTAAACTCTAAAGTATGGAGTCAATTGCAATGTTCCCCTTGATGCTTCAAAAGTTACAATGTGAACCTTGGAATACTTTTTCAACTCATCTTCAACACATGTGGCCACCTTTTCTGTATTACGTTTTAGCTTGATACAAGTATTACTACATTAATGGCAATTTCTCATTATTTTTATTCGATTTAAAATTATTACAGAGTTTTAAGGAAGAAAATGATGACCCATAAAGGCATTAGGAACATTCACAGGCATTCATATCTTTTAATGACATTCTTTATTTATCTCTCTAATGCCGATTTATTCTTAAAAGATATAGGAATAATTTCCTTACATCTAGCACATATTGGTTGATCAATCAAACCACAAGAAAAGTTTATATCCATGTTCAACCTAAAAATAATAATTAAAAGATTCAAATAACAAATTCTTCTAGAAAATAATAAAAGAAATAAACAAATACCTACATTAAAACACTGGCAATCCTTTCTTTCTGGTTTGGAATTTGTCCATGAAATCTGTAGAAACAAATGTTTGGCTATAAAACAAACTCTTCGATTGATATTTTTGAGATTGCTTTATTTCATTATAGCAAAAATAAAATAAAATAGAATATATAATCTTAATAAAGTTGTTATAGTAACTTTTGAAAAATCAGGGAACACTACAACTTACTCCATACTTAGGAATTTAGTCCGTCATTATATTTTCGTTTTAAATGATTTGTTCCGTGTCATAACTACATTATCAAGCCACATCAATAGTTGTTAACTTTTTTAAATGGAAGTTAATAAAAAGCTCAAATTGTAACATTAAAAATACTTTATGATTGACATTGCAATATTTGAAACATTAGGATAAACATCGCAAAGAACCCCTACTTAAGGGTTTAATTTATCAATTCTCCCAAAAAGTAATTTATTCACATGGAAAATAAAGTTTTAAAGGGATGAAGTCACCGACCTAGTTCCCGCTCCACCAGTGGCGGAGCCAGGAATTAAAACCAGGAAGGGCCAAATTAATACACTTTTTAAAAAAATTTGCATGTACTTTTAATAAGGTTAAAATTAAAATACTATATTAAAATATTTAACATCTTATACGTCAAAATTCACATATTTAGTTATAGTATTTCCCTTTGAAACTTCATATTTTGAAAATGCTTAATAATATATTTATTATAAATAATTTCATATATTAATCTCCAAGACAATTTTTTCTCAAAAATATCTTACTATATAAAATTCAATATTTTCTAACCCAATATTAAATTAACCTAAAAAAATGAAAGAATAGAAAAATAAAACCGATAAGCTACTGCACCAAAATGGAAAAATAAAAAAGCCCTAAAAAAAATAATTGTAATGTTAATAATTAGCATATCCTTCTATTACGGAAATCTACTCCGAATATTTAACTACATATGATACATTGACCTTATACTTAATTACAATTACAATAAACTGCCCCTATACTTATACAGCAAATCGCGCATAAGTCCCTCGTTCACTAACTTTCCAAATTGCACAAGTGCTCCTTACTTTTACATTATTGCACAAAACCCTATGTACTAAGCGAAAAATTGTGAAAATTTCAAATGGGGCCATGGTCTCCAAGTGGCTCTGACCCTGCGCTCCACCACTTGTCTTGCAATGCTTTTTGTGTCGGAAATAGTGTAAACCACATGTTATATAAATACAACTGACACCTGTTAATCATTTGCCCAAACTTGGTGTCATGCCTTCGTAGAAAGCTACCCTGCATGCAAAAAACAGAGAAATCTTATATATATATATATATATATATATATATATATATATATATATATATTCCTTTTTCTATACGGATTATTGTTCACGGATTGTCCGTACGGATTGGGTCATTTGACACGTTTTCTGATAGAATTTTTTGATGAAATTTTGTGGAGATGTTCTTCATCGTGTGTAGAACATCTCCACCAAATTTTATCAAAAAATTCAACCGAGAAGTGGGTTAACTACGTGATTGAAAAATATTGGTCCAGAAATAGATATATAAAATACAATTTTTTTCAATCACGTAGTTAATCTACTTCCCGGTTGAATTTTTTGATGAAATTTGGTGGAGATGTTCTACACACGATGAAAAACATCCCCACAAAATTTCATCAAAAAAATTCCATCGCAAAACGTGCCAAACAGCCCAATCCGTACGGGCAGTCCGTGAACAGTAATCCGCACCTGAAATTTTCCATATATATATATTCACTAAACACAATCCCGATTCAAATATAAATCCCACTTGCAATAGACACAGATTCTCGTGTTTTCATCTCTCTTTCCTCTACTCTCTCTCTCTCTTTCTCTCTCTCTCTAAATCTCCCTCTTTCTCTCTCTAAACTAAAAACTAATGGAGGCTGAAGCACAAGATGGGTACTCTGTTACAATACCCCTTTTGCTGGGGATTGATGAGAAGCAACACCACAAGAATGTAAGTGATGAGTCTGCAGTTGAATCCTATTACACTGCTGGCACTACCTCTTTCTTCAAGACTTGTTTCAATGGCCTCAATGCTCTCTCAGGTTCTTACTCCTTTCTTCTTAATTGTTTTATTTAATTAATGATTTACATTTCCATTCTTATATTTAAATAAATAATTACATTAGATAGCAAGATAGATATATAGATCTCTTATAATTTTATCTAAATATTCTCGACTTCGACTCTCACTTGCAGCATTAAGATTTAGGCTTCTTATATCCTTCCTTCTTGGTAGATTGTAAAAAAGTAATAGACTTAATTATATCTTTCTTTTTTTTGAAAATAAATAAATAAATTTGTTTCTCTGTTTGTTTGGCGATAAATTTCTAATTTTCTTACTAATTGAACAAATTATCAAACTTGACATTTACGGATTCACAATGTAGGAGCTACAATTTATACAAATTCAAATATATGTGGCTATCAATGCTTTTCATAATTTGACAAGGGCCTTTAATATATTGTGCACCAGAACAAAACACATTGTTATCAATTTTGTTTTCTTTGTTTATCCTAATTTAGGGCATACCAAACTTTAGTAGGTATCTTTTTTTGGTTACAACTTTAGTAGGTATCAAATTCAAGATTTCAACGCATTATTAGCAGGACAATGAGTGAATGAGTTTCTTTTCCATTAATTTTGAAGCAATGAGGGAAATAGTAACTTAACCAAGGACAATGAGAATGAGTTTCTAAAAACTAATCTTACGCAGTGGAACAACTATAAGCACTGAATGAGATGGGGTTTAGTTATCTTGCACCTTCACCAGTAGTTTAGAACAGGAAATTTGTGGCCGCTACTTTTGCTTGTGGGATCAACGTACTACTTAGGTATTGTACTAAATTTACCATGTTTGGTTTCTCAATCAGGAGTTGGGATACTATCAATCCCATATGCACTATCATCAGGAGGATGGTTGAGTTTAATACTTCTTCTCATCATCGCGTTCTCCACCTTCTACACGGGCTTGTTAATCAAACGATGTATGGATGAAGATCCAGACATAAGAAGCTATCCTGACATTGGAGACCGTGCATTTGGTACAAAAGGAAGAATTGCAGTATCCATTATTATGAACATGGAACTCTACTTAGTTGCAATCGGTTTCCTGATTCTTGAAGGGATAATTTGCATAACATACTACCGGACATTGGATTCCAAGTTTTTGGCTCTCAGTTAGCGGAACACAAAGCTTTGTTATAATTGTTGGAATTATTATTCTTCCTACGATTTGGTTAAACAACATGAGCATTCTTTCTTATATATCGGCCAGTGGAGTTGTAGCTTCTGTTATTATCCTTGGCTCAATTTTGTGGGCTGGTGTATTTGATGGCATTGGATTAAGGAAAAGGGTGATCTTGTAAATTGGAGTGGAGTGCCCACCGCTGTTAGCTTATACGCCTTTTGCTATTGTGCACATCCAGTTTTCCCTACCCTGTACACTTCTATGAGGAACCAACGACAGTTCACAAAGGTAAAGCAACACAATCTCTAAAACTGGCATTCTAGAAGCCCTTACCTACGCACCAGGCAATAGAGCCTAGCCTGTTGCCTAAACTAGAATAAAGACCTGAAAATAATATGCTTGAGAGCTAGCTAGACCGTTTTTTATATAAACGATGGATGGATCCAGGTGATTCGAGGAAGGGGGAGGAGGACCGGGGCTTGAAACCTGGGCTCCTTGTGTGAATTATCACTCTCAACCACTTGGGCTTAAGCCTCGATCTGGGAGTATTAGGCAGTTTATGCTATCAAATGGACATATCTACCTACTAATTTCTAAAATTCCCAACTAGGGTGCTTAGGCTTGGCCTCGATCTGGGAGTATTTGGCACTATCTAAAACACCAAATGTGCCTTTTCATGTTTAAATTATTAACTTCACCTGTTTTTCTCTACATTGCAGGTCTTGAGCGTATGCTTTGGATTTTGTACTATTACTTACGCATCAATGGCGGTTTTGGGTTACCTCATGTTCGGTTCAAATCTGCAAGAGCAAATAACCTTAAATCTTCCAACCAAAAACATAAGCTCAAAAGTGGCCATATGCACTACTCTGGTCAACCCAATATCTAAATACGCGCTGATGGTAACACCGATTGTCAGTACCATTGAAAATTGGTTTCGGTCTTATTACAACAAGAGGCCATTTAGCCTCATGATTAGAACATCCTTGGTGATCAGCACTGTCATTTTTGCTCTCACCTTCCCCTTTTTTGCGGATCTCATGTCCCTTGTTGGAGCAGTTCTAAGCGCGACAGCTTCGATTATACTTCCATGCTTGTGCTACTTGAAGATTTCAGGTACATATAGGAGACTTGGATTTGAGGTGGTAATGATAGTAGGCATTGTGTTGATGGGTATCACGGTTGTAATTGTTGGTGCTTATACGTCTGTGCTAAAATTAGTAGGACATTTGTAAACTTTAGATTTCTCTTTGTCGACTATACAATATAACTGTTGTAATCACCAATATATATTTGAGTAGAAGGGAATCCTCGTAATGGTGGACCAAATATTGTAAAATTTGGTGTACCAGTTTTACAGGAGATGATACAATAGCTTTTAAATTGAATCATCTCTGAATTCTTTTTTATTATATTTGTTTGTTGCATCATGGCCTTTTTCTCTTTTTTAAATCTTGGCCATTTGTTCACAAACTGTTGATTATTTCAAGTCATTCCATACAGGAATTATCAAAAAATTCAAGATAAATATCTCAAAATTCAAGATAAATATTTTGAGAAAGTGATGAGATATTTTAAAATTTTAATTTTGATCTTTATTTTAAATATAATAATTAGGATATTACTTGATTCTTTTGACAAGCGAATAATATTTGAGCAGGATTTACTGTTGCAACACATTTTTTTGAGTGTAATATGAGTTGTGTAGAGAAAAAGAAATATATTAATGAAGAACTATTCAAAAGATAATTAATTTCCAATAACAGTAAACTTAATAAAAATTAACTCGAGTTAATTATTTTACCTTTGACTTATAAATATTTGTATGTATTTATATGTATGTTATATTCATCGGGCCCTCTATATAAGGAATACTATTTGGGTGAAGTTATATACATCCATAATTTGTAGTTAGGAAACCACAAAATTATTTGGTGTGTTGGATGTTGGTTGTCCAATTATATAAAATACAAGTCGGTGACAAGTTGCGGACTTGAAAGTTCATATTCAATGATAATTTATTAAGTTACAAATAAAAAATCAGTCAAAAATTGTCGTTTAGGTCCAATCGGTAAAATATTGCCGAATAGAATGTCTAAGTTTGGTAACAAGTTAGTGATTCCGTCTTTAAAATTTTAAGTGTCTCTTGTAATGGTTTTCATCATTAATGATATAAAATATAGTATTATGATTATTATAATATCTTGGTTATAAATTAAGTATGTGTATAACATTACCCATATTATTTTACTAAAACACTGAGAAAAAAAACTGTCAAAGTTTCAACGGGCAATATAGCTATTTTGAGAAATATATGTCAAATCGAAATAGTAGCATAAAGCAGTGCTTATGCCCCTGTACGAGTAAGAACTAATAATGTGTTTCCTCTTCTCTAGGAATTTGTGTTGGAAATAGTAGCATAAAGCAAGTGGGAGATTAACATAACTACCACGTCTGAATCATTGACAACAGCCGAAAAGCAGCGTTTCGTGCAAAAAACTGAAAATAAATTAAAGAAACCTTATAATATTATATACTAGGGTATGTCTTAAATTTTTTTTTTTAATAAAAAATATTTAAGATGTATCATGCAATTTAAATACATTCAAAAAACTTATAAATAAAAGAATGAAATTCATAAAAAAAAATTATTGTAATTTTTTTTATTGGATGTGATTTTAAAAAAAGTACATGATTCGATATAATATTTTACTACAAAAAGTTACTAAAAACTTATTCACTGAGTGTAATAAAGTTGACAAGAAGATCGACTTCTCGACCAGTCAACCAAAGCTTGAACCTTCGAAACTCTAATTACGTTTCTTATTCTTCCCAAAGTTGATGTCAAGGGGCATATCTATAGAATTTTTTTTTTACATAATTTTATAGTCACAATGGATCTTAGTATATAAATCCCAATGAATTGGATTAAAATATATAATTTTTATTAAATTTTAAAATTTGGCTTAAAAGTTATTATATTTTCAAAGTTTTCTAAAAATACGAGGAGAGAGAAAGTTGATGTGGTTGAGTGTGTATGATTGTGTATGGTAATGTATATCATTCTATGTGTATATTCATATTGATTGGTGGAGATTGTGAAAAATCAAAATAATCTAATGGTATGGATTAATTTTTAAAATAAACCACATCATGTGGCTAAAACAAAAATAAACCATATCATGTGGCAAAAGCAAAAGATAACTTTGTAAAACCTCATCTAGACCCTTAATTGGGTATATTTGTTAAATTGTCCTTGGTTAAAAAAACATTTCCTTATTATATAGATGGAATATTTATTTATTTATTTATTTATTTTGTTTTATAAATACCAAACATACCTACCATATATATAAATTGAAATTTCTAAGGAGTAAATGTATGAGTTTTTGATGAAATTTGATTGATATGATCTTTAAGATTAGTAAATCATCTCCATTAAATTTTATTAAAAAAATAACTATAAAGTAGGTTAACTAAGCATATAAAATGATCAAAAATACACACACACACACACAAATATCAATTTTTTAGTTAACTCAATTTCTGGTGAAATTTTTTAATAAAATTTGATAGAGATGATATCCATAACATTTTCACCAAGTTTTATCAAATTTTTTTTTATCTATTTATCCCTAACTTTGTATTAATAGTTCGTATGAGAAATGTTCCATACATACCCAATTATATCAAATTAAGATTTGCCCCAAGATTTTAAGGGTTTATTTACTCAAACCCATTACATTTAATAAGTTAGTGAATGGCCCAATATTTAGGATTTAACCCAATTGAATTTATTTTAGCCAAAATTCAACAATAATTTTATTTTCAAATCTTCTTACTTTAAAATTAATCTAACTAAATTATCCTTATTAAATGATAAGGTTGTTATCTCCTTTATTCTTAGACAATATATAATATAATTAATAACAGATATTTATCACCTCTATAGTATTTATTATACATCTAATTCAACTAATAATAGATATTTATAACAAATGCATATATATATATAGCTACCAAGATTCTTTTTGAATTAATTAGATAATACACAATACAAAATGAATTAAAGGCTACATTTCTCTATACATATTGTTATTTATTTATTTACGGAGGATTTGAAGATTGACCTCCTAATTCTGGTGGTGCAAACCCTTTATTACGAAGAGAAACATAGCATTAAAAAAATATATATTTACGATATCACTAAGCAATGTCAAAGTCTAGTATCTGTGATGAAATATGAAATATACAAAAATTCCATTGTAGATTTATGTGTTGTTGCAATCATGTAATATATGATCCAAGTAGCTGTCATTAATGTTCTATTTGGCGCTGAATAATAATTGTTGAAACATTCATTATACAGTTAGTGAATTATTTCTTCATACTCTTTTGAATTCATCTCTTTACATTTCTTCACATTTAACATTCTTGATCTTGATATATTTAATATGAATGTCTAATTTTACTTGTGTAAGGTCTTTTTAATATAATTGTGCTTCTAGTTTGAATTGTAAAAAGTATTTTTTAAATGACTGTATTTTTATTTTTACTTGTGTAATTTTTTTTAATATGTCTGTATTTTAAGTTTGACTTGTGTAATGTCTTTTTTAATATGACTGCATTTTTATTTTTAATAGTGCATTTTTTTAATATCATTGTGTTTTTAGTTTTACTTGTGTAATGTCTTTTAATATGTCTGCATTTTTAGTTGCATTTATATGTAATATCTATGCTTTTTTTGTTTTATCTATATGTAATATTTACTATCAAGATGTCTTCTAGATGCTCCAAGTTTCAATATTTGATATTTTTAACATGTTTACATTTTTAGTTTTGCTTGTGTGATCTCTTTTTCAATATGATTGTATTTTTTAGTATATTGTTTATAATATTTAATATGTCATGTAGATCCTCCAAGTTTAATTTTTGATATTTTTTATTTATTGCAAGCCAACTTCTTAATTTTTCTAATATATATTTATCCTATGGTAAAGTTATTGCTTGTTGTTACAATTATAAATTAAAATTTTAGAACATATAAATCCCTACAATATATATATATATATATTCTAGTAGCAACTAAATATAATTTTAGGTGAATAGTAAATTTAAATTTGACAAGTTAAAAAAAAGGATAAGATGGGATAAATATATAAGAAAAAAAAACTAATAAAATAATTTATAAAATGTATATTTAGTAATTATCCACTCATTTGGGCCAATTACTAATTTTTCAAATGTATTGGGTTAAAAGCAAAACAATTTGAATTCTCTGGATTAAAAACAAAAAGCCCCTACTAATTAAACCACGCAAATTCTTACAAATGAAATACATAAACCCCACATGCATAACCTCCACACAGATTGCCTCTCGTACATTCATCTCCCTAAATTTCTTTTTCTTTCTCAGTCTAATTAAAGACATGGAGGCTGTCGAACCTCAAGATAATGGGTACTCTGTTAACATACCCCTCTTGCTGGGGATTGATGAGAAGCAGCATAACAAGCATGAATGTGTTGAGTATGTAGTTGAATCCTACGGTCACCATTACACTGCTGGAACTACCTCTCTTTTTCAGACCTTGTTTCAATGGACTCAATGCTCTCTCGGGTTAGTTCTCTTACCTCATCATTTTCTTCTTCTTCTTTGAATTTTTTTCATTGGTACATTTAAATACTTGGATTAGATAGATAGATAGATTCCTTATAATTAATGGTGGAGTGTAGTTATAATTAATCAACAGATAAATGAACTCATTCGATATCTTGTATCAGGGATTCAGGGTCGGCTCTGAGCGTAGGCAACTCTGACTGTCATTTGTGCCCCTTGTTATATCAAGGCCCCAATTTTATTCGTCTATTTAATTTAATATGGTTCAATTCAAATTGGTAAATAGAACGTTTTTCGGACACCAAATATTAAAAAACTTATAAAGCTCAATCACTCAAATAAAAAGCAAGGCCCACCAATTAACCTAAGCAAATTAGAACAATTTATTCTTTAGGCAATTTGAGGCTCACTTATGGTTGTTTGGTGCTTATTATTGTTGAAAGAAATTCTCTTTTAATTTTTGTTTTAACTTGAAGTCTACTATTTACAAAACACAAAAATCATGAAATTTTATTTGTTTTTGTTCTTTAACTTTTCAATGTCAATGCTAACTATGGCTAATTCAACTGAGGTACATTCATTCACAAAAGGGCCCCGTGAAGAAGATTCGCTTAGGGTCCCTCTCAAAACTTAGGGCCCGCAAGGTACCTATATTGCTAAATCCATTATCTCTTTGCCAAAGCAAAGTTCTACATTGAGAAATTGTACTCTATGCTTCTAATGTGATAAATTGCTTTGGCAATATTGCTAGCCGGTCTGCAATTGTATGTTCCCTTGGCCGATTTGTTGGGGAAGGGGAGGATAGTTGAATTGAACCAAGCACTTCTCTTATGAGTGACATCTGACAAACTCTGAATCACTGGCGCCATGGATGCCAGAATTAAGCTTCATATTAGTTGAATAAAATTAGGAACTTGACCTTCAGAGCTTCGCTATATCTATATGGAATCTAAACTAAAATTTATAGATATTCAAATACTTGTAGTTGTGGCTATCAGTGCTTTTCATAGTTTGACAATGACCTTTCATAATTCATATTTTGTGGACCAGGACAAACATTCCTTTTCCTTTGCCTTCACATTTTGGCAGGGCGGGTATATGAAATTTTAGTGGAAGTAATAGACAAGAATAATGTGAATTTCAAGATTTCAGTACACTGTTATGTAGTCGAAGAATTCGATTCGGATCTTTTCCTTTTATTTATAGGAAGAATGAGGGATATGATAACTACTCCTACATGAATGAAGGAGTTTCTAAAGTTAATTAGATACAGTATAGTAACAATAACAAATAAAACAGTTTGTTTAGTTATATTGTACCTTCAGTAATAGTTTACTACGTGCAATTCGCAGCAGCTACTTTTGCTTGTGGGATCAAGTACTTTCTTATGGTACTAAATTTTATCTGTTTGGTTTCTCAGGAGTTGGGATGCTGTCAATCCCATATTCACTTTCATCAGGCGGGTGGTTGAGTTTATTACTTCTTCTCATCATTGCCTTCTCCACCTTCTACACGGGTTTGTTAATCAAACCATGTATGGACGATGATCCAAATATAAGAAGCTATCTGGGCATTGGATACCATGCATTTGGCACAAAAGGAAGAATTGCAGTATCCATCATTATGAATATGAAACTCTACTTAGTTGCAATCTGTTTCCTTACAATTTGCATAACATACTACCACGGATGGGATTCGAAGTTTTCGGGCTCACAGTTAGCGGAACAAAAAGCTTTGTTATAATTGTTGGAATTATTATTTTTCCTACCGTTTGGTTGAACAACATAAGCATTCTTTCTTATATTTTGGCTAGTGTTCTGTTATCATCCTTGGCTCAATTTTGTGGGCCGGTGTATTTGATGGCATTTAATTAAGGAAAACAGTTATCTTGTAATTTGGAGTGGAGTACCCACCGCTGTTAGCTTATACGCCTTCTGCTATTGTGCACATTCACTTTTCCCTACTCTATACACTTCTATGAAGAACCAACAACAGTTCTCGAAGGTAAAGAAACACAATATCTATACCCCAGTGTTCTAAAGTCTAAACGTTCCCACCTAGGCACCACTGCACCAGGCAGAAGAACTTGTTGCCTAAACTAGTATAGAAACCCAAAAACTTGGGTTGGAAGCATTAGGCAGATTTTTTTATTTTCAATACAAGCAATGGAATAGATAAAACTTGATGCTTTGAGAGGAAGAGGGCGGGGAGAGCTCAAACCTGGATTTGGGAGCATTAGGGTGGTTTGTTGCTCAATTTCATTTCTAAAAATTCCTCCTAGGGCGCTTAGGCTTGGCCAAGGCCCCACCTAGCTCCCCTGGCCTTCTTCCGCCTTGCTCCATTCAAAACGCTGTCTAAAACACCAAATGTACTTTTTCATGTATAAATTAATGAAATTTACTTTGCTTTTCTGCATTGCAGGCTTGCTCGTATGCTATGGCTTTTGTACTATTACTAGTGCATCAATCGCAGTATTTGGTTAACTCATGTTTGGTTCAAATCTGCGGGAGGAGCAACTAACCTTAAATCTTCCAATGAAATCAGCTCAAGAGTGGCCATATGGACAACTCTGGTCAACCCAATATCTAAATACGCGCCGATGGTAACACGGATTGTCAGTATCATCGAAAATTGGTTTCGATCTCATTGTAACAAGAGGCCATTCAGCCTCATGATCAGAACATCCTTGGTGATCAGCACTGTCATTTTTGCTCTCACCTTCCCCTTTTTTGCCGATCTGATGTCTCTTGTTGGAGCAGTTTTAAGTGTGACGGCCACAATTAGACTTCCCTGCCTGTGCTACTTGAAGATTCCAGGTACTTCTACAAGACCTGGATTTGAGGTGGTAATTGTAGTGGGCATCGTGTTGATGGGTATCACGGTTGTAATTGTTGGTGCTTATATGCCTATACTAAAAATAGTAGGACAGTAGTAAACTTTAGATTTCTCTTTGTTGACTATACAATATAATTATTGTAATCACTAATTAGTATGATCTAGTAATGGTGGACCAAATATTGTACAAATTGGTGTGTACCATTTTTGCAGGAGATGATAGAATAGCTTTTAAATTGAATCTGAATTATTTCTTATGATATTTGTTTGTTGCATGGCCTTTTCTCTTTTTTAAGTGAATTTACTTCTGCGAGAATCGCTGCTGCTCAAGACCAGGTTAGAAATTATCTGGCCTAATATAACTTTTATTAGGCCACTTATCCTCAAATTATTTATCAAAGATTAAAGTTCTAAGCCAGTTGCAATTAGTTCCATTGGAATCTTGGACCTTTGTTCGCAAACTATTGATTATTTCTAGTCATTCCATACAGGAATTATCAAACAACCGAATCTGATGTTTGAAGGCAAAAATTGTATTAAAAAGATCAGTTAAAACATGTCAAAGCAACTATTAGTAGTCGTATCGAATCATGTGCAAACTCAATTGATCTAGCAACAAGATGATATTCTCACAAGCAATATGAGAATTATAACCAGATAAGAATCTGTGAATGGATCCACTTACCTCAATACAGCTCTCCCCAGCCGCCTTCTTCAACCCTCTGTCTCTCATATTGCTTCTCAAATGTGAAGCTTTGTCCCATAAGCCAACCTCAGCGTACTTATTTGCAATCATCACCAAGTTCCCTCCCTCCTCGGCTCCAATTCAAGTAGCCGCCTTTTTACCTTCTCTCCCACCCCTTCATAGTCATTAATATCATGAATGTTGCACGCACTAAGCAATGTTCTCCATATGGTGGGGTCGGGATTAATAGGCATGTTCGTTATAAAAGCATATGCTTGTTTAAGTAGAGCGGCACGACCCAAGACATCGGCATGGCACCATAATGTACAATCATGGGTTTGATATTATGGACATGCTCCATTTCACGGAAGAAGTTGTGCGCTTCCTTTACTAGTCCGCATGGCTACAAGCACAAAGGACCCCAAGAAAGGTCACATAATTGGGCTTTATTGAAGAGCTTTTCAATTTTGTAAAAAGTTCAATTGCCTCTACAGCAAAACCATGTTGGGCTAACCCGAGAATCATTGCGCTATATGTCCATACATTTCGTTCAAGCATCCTATTAAACACTGAACTTGCAAAATCCAAAGCTCCACATTTAGCATACATGTCAACAAGCGCGGTACCCAATTGACAATTCACCACCAGCCGCTTCTCAATTATTTGAGCATGAACCCATTTCCCAAAGCTCAAGTTCCCGAGCTCAGTACAAGCCGAAAGCAAAACCACCATTGTAGTCTCATCCGGCTCAAACCCACTATCCCTCATGTTAACAAAACACCTTACTGCATCACGAAACTGCAAATTCTCAACACAAGCAGAAATGACAGAATTCCAAGAAACAAGACTTCTAAACCACATTTCATCGAACACCTGGCGCGCATCATCAATCTTCCTACAAGTTCCATAAAAGTGAATCATGGTATTCCGAACATACACATCCGAATCCACACCACGCTTCAGAACATCAGCTTGAACTTGTTGCCCCTCTTCAAGGGCCAAAAGCGTAGCACAAGCCTTAAACAAGAACGGATACGTAAGCGCATTGGTCTAGTCTCTGAACGTCGCATAGCAAGAAAACCCAAAAGGCCTCTCTCCGGCGAATCGCTCTTAAGTTTGTGGCATAGCCCTAATGAGACTGTTCCAAAGAGGTACAGAGTTTTTGGATTGCTCAACAAAGAATCGACCGTAACTCAAGCTTCCGGATCGATGAAAAGCACAAAATTGGATGATTTCATCGACTACATAAGGGTCTCTGTGGAGTCCAGAGATTAGGATTCGAGCGTGAATTTGATAGAGTTGTTTCATAGAAGAGCAATGTTGTAAAAGAGAGAGACATTGTTGCTTTATGGAATTGGAAGCCAAATTCAAATTACCGTTAAAGCTTTTCGGCGGGTAAATGAGATAGTTATTTACTAGTGGTACCCGAATCATGCCCTGTCCGTTGAAGTACGTTGAGATGTTACTCTTATTAGCTATATACGGCGACTCCCGCACTAACAGTTGCTTAATGTATTTGAATACGTAATTTAACATAATAATTAATTAGGGTGTTGTTAAATGCACCACATAATCGGTCTCTCACCCTATTAAATTTTTAAAAAAATTTGTACTTCACCCCAGTAGTGGAGTGAGTTTACTAAAAAAATGTAAAAGCGATAAAGTTTTGTCGTTAAAAGTAAAAATATTAAATAATATTAATTTTTTCATTAATATAAGACATATTAAACAAAAATTACATTGTTCTTCATAAATTTCATTAAAAATTTCTTCTAAATAGTACCTCTGAAGATACAAAATATTAATTATAATAAATATAGTTTTAACAATTATATGATATTTCATATAATCTTTTATTATTCATTACTCTTAAATAGTTATTATTTATATTTTAAATTTGTCTGCAAATTTTATTTTTTATCAAATAAGTAAGTATAAGTTTTAATTCACTACATCAAAAATATTAAAAGATCGGAAGTTGATCCATATATATATATAGTAGTGTGTTTGATATACAAAAGAAATTTGGAATATTTACTCCGTTTCTAATTAAATTCAGATCATCCTTTATTTTTTAAGCATTTTGAAAAATTTATTAGTTATTTTCAACACATTTATAAATAAAACAAAAATTAAAATAATTCTTTTATAATATATATGAAAATTTAAACATTAATTATAATTAAAGAAAAGCCCAGAAAAGCCCTTAAGCTATTTTTTCTTTATTAACTTTTTCTTTATACATACTTACGTAAACTCTCTCTCTCTCTCTAAACTGTACATGTGAGCGATATGGAGTAATAAGTTAGGTTAGATTGCAAAGGCTCGGAGGAGCGGTTGAAATTAACTAATTAATTAACAAAAGTAATAATTAAGTCATATACTATATAAATATGTCTTAATTCACCGCATCAAAGATATTAGAAGATCAATTTTATTTTTATCAAAAATACTGGAAGAAAGATGATAGAGGAAAAAAAAACTCGCAGGAAAAAAGTGAATAGTGATAAATTTTTCCAAGTGTTCTTAAATGCATATACAAAATCCGTCTTTTCACCTCGGGTATTCTTAAATGATTTTTTAATGACTTAAAAACATTTTCTTCTTTCTTTTTAAAAAAATGTTATCTTTCGTGAAAATGGAAAAAATGAATTGAAAAAATAAAATAGTTTTTATAAAAATAAATCATTTATTAAAATATTTTGTTTCTTTCGATTTCTAAGATATTTAATTTTTTGAAACTCAAGAAAACGACATCCTTGTAAAATATTAAAAGGATAGAGATTTTCTCACTAAACTATTTTATTTTTTAATATTTTTTTTCGAGTAATTTTTAGAATTTAAATATTGAAACAATAAAAGCACAACATGCATATATATATATATATATATATATATATATATATATATATATATTATTTATGACATATTAGGCATATGTTAAAACAAATATTTTTTAGCTTTGACATTGTATAACTTAACGTGGGTTTTATTGAACTCTACATGCATGCACAAATAAAAAGATTAAATAAATTAAGAAAAATATCATTGAAAACGTTATCGTGACAGAGCAAATAAAAATAAAAATCTAGCACTTAATACAAAAATTAAAGAATATTTATTATAAATTTACATTTATGAGATATATGTAATTAAGTGACAATAGTAAATGATTGTTTGTTGGAAAAAAATGAATATTTTTTAATTAATTTTTAAAATTTTAAGTGGGTGAGAAGACAAATTAGTGGCAATTTTTTCAAAGTATAGAAAGTGGGGTGAGAAGAATGGGGTTTACGCTATTTTTTAGGTTTAGATTAACGTAACTTTGACTTTTGGTAGGGTGAAAAGACGGATTATATGGGTGTATTTAAGAACACTCATTAATTAATAAATATTGATTACTATACTAATTATGTATTGGCTAATGGTATCGACATATCAAGTTTTTAATTAGGACGCATCTTATTTAAGTTAATGTTTTTTTGGTAAGTACACATCAATTATTTAAAAGAGCCCTAATTTTTGTATCCATCTTCTCCTTAATTATCATTATATTTCACCATCCCCTTTTTCTTCACTTGGTTAATTTGCTCCATTTTCAATTGCCATTCAAATTTATGGACAATTTGATTTTTTTCATCATTGCATTGCAATGCCAAGTAAATTTAACAAAATCAAAATTTTCTCACAAATTTCATATATATTTTATTTATTTTTATTACGCGTATTATAGTACTTGTATTATATATATACACACATATTATATGTTCAATA
Source organism: Lonicera japonica (assembly GCA_021464415.1). Taxonomy (NCBI): domain Eukaryota; kingdom Viridiplantae; phylum Streptophyta; class Magnoliopsida; order Dipsacales; family Caprifoliaceae; genus Lonicera; species Lonicera japonica. The sequence goes on along the minus strand of JAKCWG010000561.1, from coordinate 49,415 downwards.
GATGTTTTAAGTAATCGATAATCATTTTTTTTTAATGTACTAACAATAGGTTGTGAAATCATGCACCCATCTATTTGATGCATTTATATATACTTGAAAAAAAATAAAAGGTGGGATCATCTATTACTTCGTATGTTATAATTGTAAACTCTTTATACTTCGAAAGAATTATTTTCTTAAAAATAATGATAGTAAAAAAATAAAGTGAATCATAAGAAGTTGTTATATATTGTTCACACAATTGCATTATCATATTGAACTAAATTTGAAATTTCACTTTATTCCGGATTTAGTTTGACAATTTTTTTTACCTATTTCTAGCACAAACAATATTGCTAGGTAAAAAATATTTTTCATTTAGTTACATAATAATCAACTCATGCTTTAGTTGCACACTAATGTAAAGAAACACAACAAATTAATATTTAAGGGAGAATATTGAAAAAAGTCTTTAGAGTAATCTATAATCATTTTTTTTTAATATACTAGCAATAGGTTTAACCTTCCTGTAAAATCATACATCCATATATGGTATATTTCCATGTAGATGTTTTATGAATTTTAGATAACAAGCTACTTTTACTATGCACTCAATTATATATTTGCATCAAGGAAGAAAACAAAAATTAGATTATTTGTAGATATATTTGTAAGAACGATTCTAAAAGATATGTTGTAATAGAAAAAAGGTATCGAATAATGTTATTGTCTATTTGAAATAAGTGTAATTATGTAGCATAAAGTGTGCCCTTGTTAATAGTAAATTAATATAGAAAAAAACAAATTTTAACTTAATCAAATGTGCCCTAATTAAAAACTTTATGTGCATTTACTATTAATCTAATGTATTTTCTATTTTAAGTTAGATATAAAAGATTTAAATTCGAAAATAATTATTTTGCAAGGGGCAAATTAAACACACTTTAGGTGAATGTTTTGATAATAATAACACTTTGGGTGTAAGTTGGACTAATTGTTTTTTTCAGAAGTTCATTTTGAATAGATCGGTAAATATCAAGATATTTGAAAGTTCAGTGTCCTTAAGCCGAAAAGCGAGGCCAATTAGATTGGCGCGACATTGGCCCAAAAGTGCGGTGTCATGCAAATAGAAATGGGTGTCGTGCAAACCTGTGGCTAGGGATGTCATAACAGGAGGATCTTTGGGTTTTCTAGGATCCTAACGAATTTTGGACTCAATTCTTATAATATTTTTGAAAGTTATGGTGCTAGGGTTGCATAATGGAGTATCTATATACAATATCACAAATACAAATAATGGCCATAAAAAATGGAAGAATGAGTAACATAATTACAAACGCATGGAGAAAAGGAAACTTTAATGGCACCAATATGGGTAATGAAACATTGTGTTTCGTAAACGACTACTCCGCCTGCCAAGACGACACTCGACTATGATGCAGATGTAGATACCGCTCTCAAACAATCAATTTCCACCTCCGAAACTAATGGTCCCGAGTTGGGAACCATTTTGAGCATTTGAAGTACTACTTTAGCTTACGCCACTTTGGCATTACATTCTACAAATTCGAAAAGGCTTGTAAGTATACCATAAGAGATGTTAACAACTAAAATATATTTCTACCAACTCAGCCACACACTAATTCAAAAAATGGATAGGCTCAAAAACATGAATACGATAATTTAGATCCTCTAATTTTGATTCATTTAGCTCATGTCTTGGAGGTGGCATGCATGACATCAAATAAATCTAAAACAACAACATTATATGAACTTATAAACTAAGCTCTCATGATAAACAAAAGCATGCTTGCATTAATAAATAAGATATTTCATTTTTGAGGGGCAAGGGTCGCAAAAAAAGAAGAAGCAATCGTTGTCACATCTTATAAGCTGCGTACCTGTACTGTATTGGCTGGTTTAGGATACCAGTATAGCTAATACTAGTACGCGTGGGTTATTTCCACCAAGCAAAGTTCTGTCAAGTGGCTTACCAGTATGGACCAATTTAGGGTCATACCGGTACGCGGCGGCGACACAATCCAAGTCCATTATTTTGTCTTTCTCACTTGTATAAATACATATATGTTATTTTTTATTTTGTAGTACACCTTGTATTAGAGTGTAGAGAAAGAAAACTAGGGTTTTGGTTTCTTACAAGAGGGATTTCTTGTGAGAGTTTATTGCTAGAGATTAGCTAGGGTTTGAGATGATACGATAAATTGGAGGTTGTTCCATTGATTGGTGAGAGTAATTAAGTGCTGAGTTCTAAATTTCTCTTCATCAATAAAGACCTCCTTTTTCAGGTGGAAGATCTGGTTTGGGTACCAACCTTACGTTCTGGTGTGTTTTCTTGATTCTTTTACTCGTTATTTATCGTATGCTTTATCTTTTATTATTTTCGTGTATATATTGTGTATGATTTACGTGCATGGTTGATTGGTCCAATTGCTAGTCGAAATTTTGCCCGCCTAGTTTTCGTGTAAATTAATGAAAGGAGTTTTTTAGATTATAATTGTGATTCGGAGTTACTAGTTAGGCTAATTGCTCATGCATGTTATCGCAACAAGTGCTATCCGAGGTATGTGCTGGTCCACAACAAACTAGACTAACAATTGGCGGAGTGGTTTAGTGTTGGTTTATGTTGCTTCCTAAGTCCATGTCCAAATCTTCGTTGCTTGCAATTAATTTTTTATATTGTAAAAGAAAAATGCGGGGCAAAATAGGCAAATGAACACAAAATTTGCCAAATCTTCCGCCCTAGCCTTTTCATACTTTAAGGCCTTGTTTGATTCGGGTATTAAAAAGTGGGATGTGATTATTAATACCATTTTTTTTTATAATACCTTATTTGATTCGCACAAATGGGCTGGGATTACTAATACTGGTACTAACTTAATACCACTCTTTGTGGTATAATTTAATACCAGGGGTAGGTGGTATTGTTTATCCAAGATTAAGAAAAATGAATCATATATTTTCAAAAATGCCATTACTACTATAATATTTTCAAAAACGCCACTACTACTAACATTGCTACTATATTATTATTATTATTATTATTATTATTATTATTATTATTATTATTATTATAATTTATTTTTTTATTTTAAATATTTTTTAAAATTTTAAAAAATTTAATTTTTTTTTGTTAGTCTAAAATATAATCCCGTATACGAGTTACATAACCAAATATGGTATTAACATCAACATGAAATATCCCAGTATTAATACTGCATGAATCAAACAGGGTATTGGTACTAAATTAATACCAAGATTAATAATCCATTACTATCAATACTGGTATTATTAATCACATTAACCCTAATACCTGAATCAAACGAGACTTAAAGGAGCTAAATCTGAGCTATTTATAACAGTGAAACAACCAACGTCATGAACAAAGTGCACGCTAATTTGAAACGCGGTAAAAAATAAGTTGCGTTGCATGATATGAGTTTATTTGAAAATTAAGATAATCAAAATCAATCATTTAAAATGAGCCAATTTCGTTGCTCATACTTATAATTAAATTAATTTTTTATGTAACCTCCATTACTGATTTCGCCTTTACATTCTGCAAATTCCAAAATATACAGAGATGTTAAGGAGTTAAATATATTTCTACCAAACCAGCGACGTCCTAATTCGCAAAACCAACATGATTTACAACTATTCGGTGACTTATACCCTCTAATTCTGATTAATCTAGCTCGCATAATGGAAGTGGCTCGTCATCACAGAAATCTAGAACATCATTAGATGAATTATCGCAATTGTCATACCATTCATATCCTCGGTTTATGGAAACTAAGCTCTCATGATAAACAAAAGCTTGTGTGCACCAATTACTGAGATATTTCATTTCTGAGGTATCAGGGTCACACAAAACCAATCGGTTACCATCACCTCTTGCAAGTAACTCTCCATTCTTCCAAAACCCGATCACATTTCTTGGTCCTAGTCCCAAAAGAGGTCCAATAGTCAATTGTTTCGTCCAATGGTATTCTCCATTCATGACCCATACGTGAATATTAATGGGCACATCATTACCACAATAATGATCAGAAGATATACAACAGACACAATCATTATATAGCCCCAATTTGTGATATTTTTGTTCATTCTCCGAAAGACCCTGTAACGGTATCTTTCGGAATACTTCATCCCCCATGTCAAATGAAAGAACCATACATTGATCGTTTGTGTCATCCGCGGACCAATAATAGACTCCGTTTGAGTATGTATAAAAATTATCGACAGGACTAACATAATTTGCTGGCACACACTCATCCAAAAGTCTCCATGAATTAGTGCTTAGTGCGTAGACCGCTACATGCAAAGGGTAGGTTTTAGGACTAATTGGACTGTCATATTCTATGTAGTGTCATAATTGAAACCACCTTATAATCATTGGTTTTTGGATCAATTCCAAATCCATTACAATGATCCACTTGAAATATCTTATTGGGTGCTGAGGGAAGGTCTAATTGAGGAGGTTGAGGAAGCATCCTGAATTTTCTAGTTGCTGGATTCCACAAAGCCGCACCGACTTCATTAAATAGACAAATTATACCATTACAAGGGCCGTAAACTCCAGCAGGCCTATTCAACCTTATCTCCAGGTATTCATATACTGGCTTGGAAAGCGTTACATCAGAGTACATGGCGAAAGCATATTTGTAATCAGTGTGATCGTGTACATGGACAAAGAGACGGCCGCTATCATTGTTCTTATGGCTCTTGTAGTGTTTTTTGATAAAATAAGGGTGTTCAATGAGAGAGTACCAAAATTTGGACACGCACTTAAATCGTAATAGAGATTTGACAGGCAACGTTGATAGAATATATGTCACCAACTCTTCAAGAACTCCTATGCTTCCCATTGATCCTTTCTTCTTTGCACTATCAAGGCAAAACTCCAAGGTTTGTGTGTGGGGAAAAAAATGCTGAATTCGAGATGATATCGAAGCATGCTAATTTGGATTGTAAATGGATTTGTAGAATTATTCTTTTATATAATGTCAGTCATTATGTGCATTAATTTAATTTCAGGCTTGCCTGAAGATTATTTTTTTAAATGTCTAAACTTTGTTATGCTAGAGAAAAGAGAAATTAGTGGAAGAAGATCGCTATCTTTAAACTCACTTCTTTAGGGAAAAGAGAAGATAACTGAAAAAAAATATCAATATATCAATAAGAATTTGAATTATTGCAATATCGGGCATAATAAATTTTTAGTATTGCAAATTCTTTTTTTTTTTTCTAATGCCTAGAAGGCAACACTACGAACGTAAATGTAATTTTAGCTCTTTATTTATCCGTGTGAAACAAATTTTCATAAACATTTTACAAATGAATCATTTCAATTTCTTTTATTTTTTATTTTTCTGAATTTTTTTTAATATAAGCGATAAATAGTTAAGGGTGGTTCACAGAGATGGGGGACAGAAATCGAACTTTTGAAATGAAGAAGTTCCTTATACATTTTTTTCTCTTTTCTATTTTTCGATACCATTGACTGATGCAACAAATTATGTGGGCAAATGATTTAGAAAAATACATGCTTAGTAGAACTGAACTTTTGATAACATTGATTAATAAATTATATTTTTATAATTGAAAAATCCGGCAGCAATAAATCCATCTATATTAATTCAATTCCCTCCTAGTCATTTCATACTAGCAAGAAAAACCAAGTACAATATTCAAATTAATAAGCAGCACCTACTTCATTCAGTCATTCTTCATCTTGCAATTAGTTTTTCTCATGGAGCCGATGTGAAACTATACCATATCCTCCGCAAAGCTAATCGATGTGCTTCTCCATCTTGGAGCAGCTCCCGTGCGTCTCCACATCGCGGATTTGTCATATTGGCTCTGTTTTTTCCTCATTTGATTGGATCAGATTGAAAATGATCTAATCTAATATTTAATCGGATTCGTAGCTAGGGCTTGTCAGATCGGATTGTATGCCAAATTTTAAAACTTACATTGGATTGGATTAAATGCGGATGGATTAAAAACCATTGGATTTGATCAAATGCCCCTTAAAAAAATAAAAAAATCTTTGAAGTTTGGGGACTCTGCAAGTTTGACCCTGAAGTTTCAATTCAAGCAATCATGACTCCAATGTATTTTTGTGTGGCAATGTTGACCATCTGTTTAACTCCATCCATAAAAATGGACGAAATTCTAACGTGGCGCTCCAACACAGCAAAACCAAGTTGACGTGGCTGCTAGCTTGGCATTAATACTTTCTACACATAATAGTGAACTCATTTTCTGATTCTTCTTCCTTTTTTTTTTGACCATAAAAAGATTGACATAATCTTAATTTGAAACGGATGAATTAGGTCAAACGGTACAAACCATTTTTTTTTTGTTTTTTATATTAGGAAGGTCTTAATTTCAATTTTGTATTCTAATATTTCTTTCCAAATTCTTGTATTTGGGTATCTCCAATGCATAATATAAAATTTGTTTTCAATGGGATGGTACATATAATCCAAAATAATATACCATTTTACTTTACAATTTACCAATGCCTCTTAAATGGATTAAGTACATTATATTTTGTTTGTTTTGTAATTTTTCACATATAATTTTATAGTTAAAATGAATTTTGTTTGATAGATCTAGATTTCTTATTTTTGTATTTAAAAATGATTGTGTGGGACAACTGGTTTGGTTCAACCCACTACGAGTTTTAATTTGAGAATCTTTTTTAATCTTTTCATTAATTTACTTTTTTGTTTTTAGAAAAAAAATGATATTTTATAATATAGATTTACGAACATGTTATTGGATTTGAAAATAATATTTTTTTTAAAGCTAAAAAACCTGAGTTCTGCTTTATTAAATTAATTTTTAATAAACTATTGTATTAAACTTTTTTAAAGGAATTAAAGATGGAATTATGTAATTTATGTAATATTAAATGGTTATTTTAAAATAAAAATTGACATGATGTTATAGTCACAATGTGTCTTTGTTTTATAGATCTCATTAAGTTGATTTCAAATATATAAAAATTTACTAGATTACAATTTATGAATTTAATGTTGTGGTATTTTTTTTTCTATAAAAAGTTGATGAGAGGGAAAAATAGTATAAAGAATTAAAGAGGTAGGTTAGGGGACCACAATGGGAAGTACAGGAACATGATGGACTAGAGGCGTGTGATTAGCCAGATGTGGTTCGCCAATGTGGGGATTTGTGAAGATTGGCTCTCCATAAGTCATGATCAATCATGAGCCTTGCCAAAAGTTCCAATAAAATGCTTAAAAGAGGTGCGATCGATCATGGCGTAGTATGATTGATCATGGTCCTGTGCAAATTAAGTTGTTGCTTAACAGCAATGTTTGGCCAAATTTGCTCATAACTTGTTTTTAGGCTTAAAAGTGAGGTTTCACTATTTGAGGGCTAATTTAAAGAGTTTTGCTAAAGTGTTTATAATTGAAATAATTTGTCCCTATAATCAAAAGAAGCTATCATCTCAATGGATTAGTGACTTTTACGCCGACACCATTGTAACTCTTGCTTTGTGTGTTTGTTATTTCTTTTCTTATTTTTGATTGTGAGTGAGCTTATATTGTGGTGGTTTTTTCTTTCGAGTAACCTTTGTACTTTGTGTGATCCCTCTGTGTTCCATCTTGCTTGAATTTGAGTGGTTTGGCCCAACAATTATATCGTATGACCGAAAGTAGTACATTGCTTTAGCAAAACTAATCCCTCTAAGATAAACTATAACTTTGAAGAAACATGGCTAAACCTGTCATTTTATTACCAATTTACCATGCATAATTTAGGGGTGGATTTTTATACCATTATTACCCTACTAACTTGTACCATACCATACCATTATCAAAGTGTCCCAAATTTTGGTAATGGTACAGTACCGATCGGTCTTTGTACCATACCAAAATAGTATGGTATTGTACTGGTACTAAAAAACAATACCGATGATATACTGTACCATACCGAAATTTTGGTACGTACCATGGTATACCATACCATACCATACTAATTGTACCATTAATACCAAATAGTATTTTGTTTAGATTTTAATACCAAATACCAAAATAATACTAATATATCACAATATTTACCAATAACATTTAGATCAAGAGTTCATATTTGAGCTAATCAATATTTCACTTTCACACTATCTCACTCACAAGCACACCGCCCCTATATTTTGCTTCTACATCTTTATTCTATTATTCTTTGTAGATTTGAAACCGTCACATACTTACACGGCATTGCCACCCCACTACCATTATACACAATATCTAATTTCAATCACTTCATCTATCCCAACCTTTTCTAATTTTACCAGACTTATTTCAATCAATTTGAGGTTAATTTCTCATCTATCTCTTTTTCATATTTTCTCTTTCATTCATCATATATTCATATGTATTAACTGTTTGCCATATTTTTTATTATTCACTTACATTTCTTTCTTTCTTTCTTTCTTTTTTTATTCTTTTTTTTGCTATACCTTCTATACCCATGACGATGAATTAGCAATTTAAATAGCATATCCACCTATCATTGAACTTCCCTTAATTAATCAAAGGCTAATCTTATTACAAATATTTATCTTCATTTTTTTTAATCGTATTAAACTTCAATCATTCGGCTTTTTATTATTTAATAGATGTGTATCTGTTGATTATAATTTATAACGCAATACTATTTATATATAATTTAGTATTTTTGGAACAATTGATTGCAAAAACTTAATTAAAAGCAAACAAAAATAACTTAATTATTTTGTTTTAGCAAAAAATACTTACTTTTAATCACGGGGCTTTTATTTTAAAAGACAAATGTCAAACTCTCTTTCTAATAAAGGACACATTTTTTTGTGGATTAGTTTAAAGGACAACTTTAATTATAAGGACAAAACATAATTTTATTTATTAATAATAAAATTTAGAGTGTTTTCCTAAACTACCCTTATTAAAGATAAATAATAACTAAATAAATTAAAATAATAAAATTAGTTGGAAACAAAATAAAAACAAAACTCAAACCGATCAAAAGAAGAAAAAATAATTTCAAATTTCAAATGAAATAAGTAACCGAAATATTATCAAAAGGTCAACTAACAAGATAAGATTTTTTATTTTTTTTTGAAACATACTAGCTAAGATGGGCTCAGCCATTTGAAAATTTCAAAAACTTAAAAACCAATATGTTAGTTTTAAGATAGCGTCAATCGAGCCAAATCGGCCAGGATCAGTTTAATTAGAATCAATTCGGTTAATTGGTTTTTGTCGATTTTGAGCTTGGGCAATTGGGCTCATATACTGTTTATTTATGCACAATTCTCTTGTATTGACCTCTTACAAGTGCATATGGAGTTTTCTCATTAGTGCATACGAGCTTCCAGGGTGATTTTTGACTTGGTTAATCAACTTGTTTACAAATGGTAGGGACATGCTCTCCCAGTTTTACATAATACCATATATTCATGTTATAAAGGTGACTATTATGCTTATGTTTTACAAGATTAAATTATTAATAATATTCAACTCTGATTTAGATGTAAGTTAAGAATAATTGGTATTAAGACAAAGTTTTATTTGTTTTTTGTTTAAAACAAAACTTGTACATAAACATGTGTGCTCTAATAGTCATAAAGCCTTGTGTTGTTGAAAACATATAATTTAATATGTCTGCTAGAAAAAAAATAAAAATAAAAAAATTAATATGTCTAGCAGCATTTGAAAAGATATGAATTAAAATGTTTAAAGGGTCGTAACATGTCTAATGGAATTCATAATATATCTACAAGCTCTCTTTCTGCAAATTCTTTCTTTTGTCTATTAAGTTTCTCCTTTTTACCAAGTCTTTCACATGTAATTTTTTCTCTTTTCCAACCTCAAATTCTCTCTTCACCACTTTTTTAGGATTCTCTCAACTCCACCATGCGAGACCCATAGGAAAACGATGTAACTTGATATGTTTGATAAAAAATTAAAAAAATGCAACTTAATATGTCTGAACTGATAAAAAATACAATATATCTAAAATGGTAATGTTTAATATGCCTTACTAAAAACAACTAATACAATATGACTGAAATTATAATGGTACAATGCCCGTGTCTAACTGTTTAGTAAAATGTCCGTGTCTGAATTGGTTTGAATTTCTTGTGATATGTATTTTAATTTGTTTTTATTGATTTAATTTTGAATTTAATAGTATATTTATTTTCTTGTATTTATCTTTAAGAAGGGTAGAATTGTAATTCAACTTAATTAATTGGAATACTAAAATAAGTAATATTTTGTCCTTGATTAAAAAAGATTGTCCTTCATTACAAAAGTTGTCCTTTAAACTAAGCATCTAAAAAGATGGTCCTTTATACTAAAAACAAGCTCATAAATGTTCTTTATAATTATTTTCTATATTAAAAAATATTTTAGTTACTTTAGCACAACCCTTAAATGCTCCGACCAAGTCACAGCAAAGCTGTACTATATATTCGAGTATTAAGGACATAAATTCCGTATCTCATTTTCATATTAATGTTAGCTTGTAGGCATGGAGAAATTTTTTCCTTACTAATGGACATGGTCTCCAATTTTATTTTGTTTTATTTTTTTATTTTGTTGTTGTTGTTGTTCCATGGACGTATGGACTCCTCTCATTTTGTTGTTGTTGTTGTTGTTGTTGTTGTTGTTATTGTTGTTGTTGTTGTTGTTATTGTTGTTTGTTCCATGGACATATGGACTCCTCTCATTTGTTGTTGTTGTTGTTGTTGTTGTTGTTGTTGTTTGTTCCATGGACTCATGAACTCCTCTCATTGCATTTACCTACCCCAACCACTTGATGCATCTTGCTCCTTTAATTTGGCGAAAACTATACCGTCGTTAATTTTAAATTAGACGGTTCAAATTCTCAGTCTTACTAGAGAATTAAGTTTTTTGGTCCAAAAAAACTCTATTCAATAAAAACTAATATAAATCGTGCAATTCAAAATTAATAGTTAATTAGATAGATAACTTTATCTACTATTTTTTAGTAATATCTTCATTTGCGTTAATTCAATACGTGAGGATACAAAAGATCCTAATCAATTAATTGTCATGCCTGGCACACCTAGCAGTGGTTTCGATCAAGGTAAAAATTAGGAGATTCAAATTCAAATTGAATTTGAATGTTAGATTTTGGTTTGGTTTTATTATGTTTTAATTTATTTTTTCTAAAAATAAATAAATAAATTGTAAGTCAATACTTATTTTAATCAGAAAAAATGATAACTTGATACTTGCTCTTATTTATTTTGAACATAAAAAATATTAACTCTTATATTTATTATATTGCTCGAATATTCATATGGCTCAAAGAGTCATGTTCTCACTAAAATTTGTAAATTTAGAAACATAGAAATTTAGATAGTGAAATAATATTATTTCTGAGTCATATATGCAATGATTTGATTTGATTTGGTTTGGTTTTGCAATGGCACATCCCAAATCCAAATCAAACATATTCGGTTTTGGTTTTGGTTTCCTTGTTTTGGGTAGGGATTTTTTTGTTCGTTCAATTTTTAATGGATCGGTTTGGATCACTACAGTTCGGTTGTTCGATTTTTATAATGGGTAGGCAGATTAACTCATTAAAAATTCATAAAAAAGTTTAGATAAAATAGATTGTAAGTGCATCCTCTATAATTATATTCAAAGTAGTGACACTTTCATATTCCTCCACAATATATTTTAGCCATAAGGAGAATTTTCAATCTTTTCCGGGTTAAGAGATATAATCCTTTTTTTGATTGGTCAATTATATCATTACCAAAATCTTTTATATAGTTTACCATTGGTGGTCGCTAAGTCTTAGTAACCACTGCCAGTACCACCGCCCATCGGTGACCACTGCCAGAGCAATAGTACTAATGGATAGAACTTCGTCAAACAATACCGAAACACCGACCAGGGTACCAGAGCTCTGGTGAGAAATTTTACATAGTGCAAAAAGAAATTTGCACTAAAATTTACATATTTAATTGTCTGTGGATTTAATATAAAAATATATTTGCACTAAATTTATATATCTTAAGTTGTCTATGAATTTCGTGCAAAAATATGTTTGCACTAAAATATATATCATTATTTGCTTGCAGATTTAGTTCAAAGACATATCTGCACTAAAATTTGTATTATTAGTTACTTGCGAATTTTTAGTAAAAACATATTTGCATTAAATTTTATATCATTAATAGCCATTAGTACAAAAATAGAATTGTAGTGTCTCTACCAGAGTTTCAATGAGGTCTTGACACTCAAATAATTGTTGCTAGAGCTCCGGTGTGATATCCAGAAGTTGTTAGAGTTCTAATGATCTCACCAAAGCTCCGATGATATGTCAGCACTTAGGCTTTGTTTGTTGATAATAATAAAAAATTTCTCTTTTGTTTTATTATAATTTTAATTTAGGTTGGATACTAAACTGTATGACAGAAAGTAATTAATTTTTTTTAATTTAGATTCAGAAACAAATAAAATAATAGGTGCTGATAGCTCCCTTCTAATTAATTTAAGCCCCCCCGCCGCTTAAACAAGTCACAACAAAGCTATACTACGCGAGTACTAAGGACATAAATTTAGTGTCTAATTTTCATTATTTTAGCTTTGTACATATGGAGACAAAATATCTCCTCTTATTTTTTTTTGTGGAGGGTCCATGGACTCCTCTCATTGCGTTCACATACTCCAACCATTTGATGTATTTTTTCTTCTTGAACCTGCTAAAGAGTTATTCCCACATTACATTAAGATATGATTAGTTTTCTGTTGTTATGGTTGGCCACTGTATACCACAACTGCAAAAATCTTACCATATGGCACTTAATCCCAAAGGCATGACGGGCAGGGGGCCGGGGTCCATGGACTCCTTTCATTGCATTCACATGCCCCAACCACTTGATGTATTTTTTTCTTGGACATTGCTACAGAAGTATCCTCACATTACATTAAGATATGATTAGTTTTCTGCTGCTATGGTTGGTCACTACGTACCACAACCACAAAAATCTTACCGGATGGCACTTAGTCCCAAAGGCATGATGGGCAATGGCTGCCCCCAAAAGATTTGACTACCGCAGGAAATAGAATCTGGGACGTGAACCTAACTACACATCCAATGCTCGCTTTGAATACTAAGCCAACCCCTTGGGGTTCACTTGACGTATAGATCGAGTGTCTTTAAATTGATGAAAATTATTTTAAAAGTTAAATTATATAATATAGATCATTAATTTTATTGGACGGTTCCAATTATCAATCTTATTAGAGTAATAAGTAATTTGCTCCTAGAAAAACTCTACTCAATAAATTATTGGTCACGCGTAGCACTCCTAGTAATGGATATAAATATTTATGTTATTCACGGTCTTGTCAAGGTCATAACATGCTTCAGACATTTAAACGGGTTTAGTTCCATACGTTTTTTTTTTAAAGTTAATAGAGGTTCATTACATTAATAAAGTAAGTTTTTTTTTATTTAAACCCAAATTTAAACTAACTTGACCCATGTTTTAAGTTAATTCATAATAGTAAATCAATTTGTTAAATTAACCTTCCCTTATACCCAATTCAACCTTCGCTAATTGGAAGAAAAAAAAAAGTGATGCGTTATGTACTTATGTAAATCCTCAAAACATCTGACCAAACCCCACTTATTTTAAAAAATTAAATAAATATCTAAACATAACCTCTTTTACTCTATTTCTCTATTTAAACCCTACCCTAACTGGAACACATCATCTCCGTCGCCGATCTCTTGTCATTTCAGTTAGCAGCACCGTCGACCGTCGACTCTCTCTGTCTTCGTCCACTTTCTTTTTCTTGTATCTCATCGCCCTATTTTTCACTTTCATCTCCCTTTCTATGTTGTCTACACTAGTGGTATATTTGCGTTGGTCGGAGTAGAAATTAGAAAGAGGGAATGGGTTAAAAGATTTCCTCCATAATCATATTCAAATAAAAGATACCTTACATTTTCATTCGTTCCAAAGTAAGGACCCTCATTTTTCTTTACCTAAAATACCCTTTTTCCATTTATTTTATTTTTTTTTAAAAAATAAATTAGTCATCATCGGCCACCATACCACCTTCACTAATATCCCTTTCTGGCAATTATTACCAGAGCTTTAAACCTCACTAGAGCTCCGGCATAGGTACTGTAAATCTGTTTTTTCACTAAATTCACAAAAAATTAATGATACATGTTTTAGCGCAAAACACTAAATCAGCAAGTAACAAATGATATATATTTTAGTGCAAATTTGTTTTTTCACTAAACCCTCGAATAACTCTCATTATATATTTTAGTGCAAATCTATTTTTGCACTAAATTCTCAAATAATTCATTATATATTTTTTGTGCAAAACTTTTTTTGCACTATATCCGCAAACAACTAATGTTATAAATTTTAGTACAAATAAATTTTTGCACCAATCTATAAACAAATTAAGACATAAATTTTTTTACTAATTAATTTTTGCACTAAATCTTCAAGTTATTAAAGACGTAAATTTTAGTTCAAATTTTTTTTTGCACTAAATAAAATTTTTCGCCATAATCCCCTGACCTTGTTGGAGGTACGATAAAGGTCGCCGGAGTTCCGGTGGACAGTGGTGACGGAGATAGTTGATGAGGCTTAACGACCACCATTGGTAATAAAGAAATAAACAATTATAGTAAGAGTATAAATGGCCATTCAAAAAAGGGGTGTTTCCTTTTAACGAACAAAGATTTTAAAATTGTCCTCGTGAATAAAATAAATTGTGGAAAAAGTTCTCTATCTAGTTTGAAATAATAAGGTGTCCTTAGTTTGAAGGGGCTTTTGGTTATAAGGACAAAATTTTTATCTCTATTTACTAAAGTACACAACTTTTATACCAATAGTTTAAGGTCCAAAGTTTTGTTTAAAGTACAAAATTTTGCAGAAAGTACAGAGAATTAAAATTAAATTAATATAATTTCAAAACTAATTTATTGTATTGTTATTCCTAAAATGTCCTTGCCAATTAATTGATTACTAAATTAATCTAAACTCCTAAAATCTTTAAAACCAAATTCGAAATTCAAAATTCAAATTCAAACAAGAAGACAACGTCTAACAAATTAATCTATTCTTAAAATCTAGGAAATCAATTAATTAAAATATATTCAAAAAATCAAAAGATTTCAAACACCTTAATCAAATCGACTAGTAATAACATATTGAATTTATTTGTACAAAATATAACATAGGCATATTAACACAAATTCATATTAATTAGACATTTGAATATCTAGCTCAGAGATATTAGCATAAATTCATAATGAATCAGATATTTTAATATTTAATATTCAATCATAGAAAAATAAATTTGTACATGGATATGCCTATGAATGTGTATATAATAATAATCTTTAGATATAAAATTGTTAATAAAATTCAACTTACATATAAAAAGTATGTTAAGCTTCGTATACGTGCATATACAAGACATATTAAATTAATTAGATAGGCATATTAAATTACACAAAAAAGACATAAAACATATCATACGTACCTAAATTGAATAATATAAGAGGGTGCATAAATAAATAAATAAGTAAAAGAAATGGTAATGAAATAGAGATGGTGAATAGAGAGAGAAAGATCTTACAGAAATTTTTTTTTAAGACAAGTGACAAACATTTTGTACAACAAACAACGTACATTATATCATACATATAGATAGGGGTGTGCACGGTCCGGTTAACCGGACCGTTGACTCTCACCGCAGACCGGACCAAGCATATCGGTCCTTCAAATTTCGGGACCGGATTGGACCAGACCGTTTTAATCGGTCCGGTCTCGGTCAATCCACTCAGTCTGAGCCTCACAATAGCTTGGCCGGAAAAATTCATTTCGTGGTCGAAAAACTCCATTTCAGTGGCCGGAAAACTCCATATTTCACAATCAACCCAGAATTAAACAAGAATAAAAAGATGAGAGTAAAATGAGAGAAATAAAGAAGTGTACTTTACTCCATAAGTCGTCTTCTTCCTTGAAAGAGAGAGGATCGGTGAGAAATTATGAATAATGCTGTGAGTATGTGTATGTGAGAGAGAGAGAGAGAGAGAGAGAGTGTGATCATGTGAGATTGAAGATGCCGTGTGGTAAGAAAAAAAAGGACAAAGAAACATGCTATAGGGGACAAGATGGGACATGCTGTAAGTCCAGTTTTATAAATATTTTTACTCATGAGATCGAAGACCGGACCGGACCATTTTGGTTTTTTAAAATTTGGATCGGACCGGACTAATGTATGTGTAAAAATCGAAAAAAGTCTTATATTTTGGTCCGGTCCGGTCGGTCTAATCGGTCCGGTTCGGTTCTTGCACACCCCTACATATAGATGTTAAAAAATTAAAAGATAGTCTAAATAGGCATTTTTCCTTTGTGGTGAAAAACATATAAACATTATAAATTAAAAGAGATTTATACGGATGAAAAAACCAAAATTATGAGTTTTCCTAGAAAATCATATCAAATAAGTAAATGATGTAAAACATTCAATCTTTTATTTCTTTTTTTTTATTTTTTATCTCGGGTGTAAAAAAATTCATTTCTTTGGAGCTTCCAAATCCATGGACAAAGAATTATTTGAACACCATCTCTGATCTAAAACAAACAGTTAACAACTTACATAATCTTTGTTTTTGTTTTATACTCGAACACAGTGCAATCTCAATACAACACCATCAATGACCTTCTCTCTCTTCTTCATCTTCCTCTCATATTTTTTCTCTCATCCTTTCCCAATTCTCTTTCGTCCCTTGCAACAACAAGAACAACCCGCTTCAGATTAAAGCTCATCTATCAACCCATTAATTCCATACTCTCACCCACCACTTAGTTTGAGGTAACCAAACCCATCAAATTGCCTTAAACTAAACCATGCTCATATCTCTTAAATGGACAGCAATAAGTAAAGGGCGGCAGTTTGATTGAATTTTTGGCGTTTGGCTTGACAGTGTCGAGAATTTTCGGAGTTGCACGGCGGAGCCGAGAGCCACCGAGACAGTTTGGACGGTGAAGAAGGATAGACATTTTTCCTACGGATAAAGCTTATTATACCTTGTGCCTTTCATAAATGGGTCCCCGAATTTAGTGATAGATGGATTTTATTCCTTTACCGTAATTAATTGAAGGGGCAATTAAAAAAAATCTTATTAGAAAAAGATTTTCACATTAAAATAAAGGAATAATTATTTTGTAAATAAATGGCTTATTTTTTATTTTATTGATAATATGATATGTGTCTTTTTTTTTTATTGTAAAATGACATCTCAACTCTTAAAATAAACTAAAAAAATATCAATATGTATTATAATATAGACTGCAATATGAACTTTGGAATTTATATTTCACTGTAATATGAACTTTACAGTCCATATTTTACTGCAATATGAACTTTGCAGTCCATATTTTTGGTGCAAAGTTCATATTGCAGTTCATATTTTATTGCAATGTGAACTTTGCAGTCCATATTTCTAGTGCAAAGTTCATATTGCAATCCATATTTCACTGCAATATGAACTTTGCAGTCCATATTTTTTGTAGTTTTTGTGCAAATTTCATAAAGAAAGTGTAATTTAGGTAATATATAACATGTTTTTATTAATTAAATAATATTTAAATTCATTCAAATACCTTCATTTAAAATATAAAACAAAATAGGCCTATTATACTAATTACCAATTAAAAATAGGCCATTCATTCAAAAAAATATTATTCATTGAATTTTTAGTAAAAATCAATGTGTAATAAGACTTTCTACCTAATTTTTAGTTAATTGAATCTATCCTAAAGTTCCAACCAATTATGGAGGGAATCTATCCTAATTAGCTAAGAAAAAATCTCCTAATCGGCAACAAACAAGAGGACCATAATATAAGATATAACCATCTTTCGTTACTCATCTCCAACGCGCAACAACTAATCTGGAAAGTAAGGAATTAATAACAATATAATAAAAGGGTAAAAGTGAGAATATTCAAAAATATAAGGGAATAAAATAATATAAAAAATTATGGAAAATATGAAATAAAGCTAAGGGACTTTTTCGAAAATACTGTCCTTATTTAAAAAGTTAAGATCGAAAACAATTGCCCAAAAATGTGTGTCCTTGAGTAATTTGGTTTAAAAGATTTGGGACTTTAGACTAATTTTCTATTTAATAATCATCCACCTTCAAATTTTTTTTTTGGGGATAGACTTTTTGGTAATGTATCGAATTACACCGTACCATACCAATATTTTAGTATACTGCAGTATGGTACACGGTATACTCGGTATAGTATATACGGTATTGTACCAAAGTCACCCCTAATGCATATGAATCAAAACTAGTATATTACTTGGTCAAGGCTAACTTGTTAGAGATCGATCACCTCTAAGTTTTGTTGAAGACAAAGGCATCATTCAAAAAAATAAGAAGAAATGAGAGAAGAAAGAAAAAGAACAATATTATTGAACAACTTAATTCCAATTATCCAAAAACAAAAACACTAGCTAGACAAAGAAAAATATGATTGCATTCCTCGTATGGATTGATAACATGAATATGGTACATGTAGGAGCATAATTCTAAGCATTCTCTCGTGGGCCGAATTGGCCTTAATGTCTCTTTATGGGCCGAATAAGTAAGACAGGGCCCAATTATCATAAAAGATGAAAAGGATCATGAGTGAAGTCTAACAATGTAAGAGAACTATATATAATATTTGTCGAGTAAAGAGAGGGGTAAGCCGAGCATAAGGAAGAATTGCCGAGTAAAAGATAATCAACTTGAGAAAGACCTCTAGTATACAGATAAAAAATACATCAACACAAGCCAGCTCACCAATGAAAAAATGACGTCTACGGATAATATCGCATGATGAATGACTACTGTATAAACAAATGACGAATCAACACGTGTAAAGTGAGAAGAAATTAGCTATAACAGCTGTCCCTCCGACAGGTGGAGGGAGGAAATGAATGCCACGAAGGCCCTAAAATATGCCTCGGATGGTAATTTCACTGGTGACCTAATCCATCTTGGGGAATACGAAATACAGGGCTATAAATAGAAAATGATGTTCTCTAAAAGGAGACAGAAAAAACCTCACAAAGAAGAGAGGCAAAATCCAGTTACTATCTCTACCAGTTCGAGTCGGACTTACTCCGGTGTACAAAAGCATCACTCACAATTTGGCACCGTATGTGGGAAATCGCAACAAAAAGTTATTTCTCATATTCCGGTAATTGGATTTCTACCTCTTATTATTTAGCTATTTTCTTCAACCTCTGTTATTCTTTTTTCGCCATTTTCATTCTAATTGTTTCACTTAATTCAAAACTTGGTACAAAAGTCCTTTGTGAAAACTGTTTAGAAATGGTTCAAACTATAAGCAATCAGTTAGGTGAGAATTCAAATATAGCCCCAGTGATAGATCCAAGTCCCAACCCAAATATGAACCCGGTAGCAAACAGACTTGTAGTTGCGGTACCCAGGCAACTTAATCTAGATCATTCTTAAACTCACTCGTCTAACAATCTTTACGATCCTAACTATCCCAAAAAAGATGTTCCTGCTTTAAACGAATGTACTGCAATGGCCAAATTACGGCGAGAAAACGAAATACTGTCATAACTCCTTAAAGAGAAAATGCTTAAGAAAGTGGTACATGAACCATTTAAAGTGACTGAATTGAGAGAGGCTGAGACTGTTGTCTCTTCCTCAAGAGATGATTATGATGAAGTTAATTAAAAAAAAGGGTCACGAGAAGGTGTTATTAATGAAAAAGAGCGTCAAGCCAGTCCAAACCACTCAGGGTATCATAGTGTTTTTGAACGATTGGGAACAAAGGGAGTCTGTAAGACCAACAGAGTGACCAAGTCAGTACAAGTAGTCGAAGGGAAGGAAAACCCGTTGACAAACTGGGCCGAGAAAGATTTGCAGAAGTTAATCCATTTAGCCATAGCCGATAAGACAGAGGATGAGAAATCGGCTACGGAATTAGCGAGAAGAGCCTTGGGAGAAGATCACGGTTCCCCTTTTACTGAGCGAATTTAGAATGCACCGCCTCTGAAGAAATTCAGACAACCAAAGTTCAATATCTATGACGGCCGATCTGACCCGGCCGATCATGTCCGTCACTATAAGCAAGTTATGGCCTACAGGAGAGGCGAAGAAGCCCTTATGTGCAGGATGTTCCCAGCGAGTTTAGGTGATACCACACTCCGGTGGTTTGATAAGCTACCACCCGCAAAGATTGATAGCTTCAGAGAGCTGGCCGAGCAATTTACCGCTCGATTCATTACCAATAGCAGAATGATTAAGGGTCCTGAAGCTCTAACCCAACTTAGGAAGAAAGATGGTGAAACTCTACGTGAGTATTCCCAACGGTACTTTGAATTGTATCAAGAGACCGAGGATTGTGACCCGAGATTCGCTCTTAGCACTTTCAAGTTTAGCTTACCATATGACAGTAATGGTATCTACAATGACCTCACTCGTCGACCTCCTAAAACGTTCAACGATTTACTCGCACGGATTGATGAATTTTCGAGGGTAGAGGATGATAATAAAGCTATAAGCAAGCAATAGGGGTTCAAAAGAGACAGAAATGGGAACGACGATCAGAGGGACGATAATCAAGATAAGAATAATAAAAGGGACAGTGATCGAAAGGACAATGGTGATGAAGATAAGAAATTAAACGCTTTCAAAGGCGTGAATACCGTATTTAATAAGCCCATTCACAAAATCATGCAGGAAATTAAGAATGAAGAGTTTTTCAGATGGCCGAGGCCTATGCTCGGTACCCAAAAACACGGAATTCCGCACTCAAATACTTCTATCATAAGGACCATGGGCACGCGACAGACACTTGTAGAACTTTGAAATAATTTTTGGAAGAATTGGTTAAACAAGGCCGATTAACCAAGTATATGAAGCGCGACGAGATAAAATCGAATGAGCAACCAAGAGCGGTCGAGGAAAATCGTACTTTGGCCCAAGCGGCCAAACCTGTTGTGGGGATAATTGAAGCTATACATGGCGTTGTCAATAGGACAGAAGTAACAAGGAACCATCTGCGAGCACGATTAGCTCAAGCAAGATTATGGGCAGAGGCTCATCCCGTTAAGGAAGTTATGTCGATATTGGCCCCTCTCAAACGGAATCGAGAGAACAATGTCATCTATCAGTTGTCCTTTTTAGAAGAAGACTTGGAGGGGGTAGATGTTCCCCATAATGATGCGTTGGTTATAATGGCCAATATCTGCAACTTCGATGTCAAGCGAGTGTTAATTGATCCAGATAGTTCTTCTGAGGTGATGTATCTGAAAGCATATAACGAGTTGAAGCCATTCATTTCAAACAAGTATGTTAGGCAAGTGGATTCCCTAATTTATAGCTTCAGTGGTGACACAGTCTGACCAATTTATATTGTCAGCGTTCCAGTCCGAATCGGAGAAATTGTGGTAATAACAGATTTTTTTGTGATGAACATCGAGTCTCCATACAATGCCTTGCTCGGACGAAATTGGCTTGGTGAAATGAGGGCAGTTGCCTCACCGTTCCATCAAAAACTGAAATTCCCAACTCTTAAGGGATTATGCGTGGTTCGAGGCAAGCAAGAAGATGCTAGATATTGTTTCAATTTGGCAATCAGATGATCGCTATCGGAAGCGAAGGAAGTAACTCATTTTGAGTAAACAAAATCAGCTAAATCTATTGAGTAAAATAATGAAGAAACTGGAATGGAAAGTGATGTGCCCGAAACCTCTAATCAGAGGAAGGGCAAGGAGCATAAGCAATAGCAATCAAAGAGCGGTCCCCCTGTTGATAGTGGGGTCAGGGGACGACCGGGAGAAAGGGTTTTTGAAGACCTACTTAAAATTCCCGCAGAGGAAGGGTCAGATGAGAAAGAAAAATATTTTTTAATCGGCAACAGCCTGACAACAAAGCAAATGCAAGATCTCACCAGTTTTTTAAGGAAAAATGTTAACGTATTCACCTGGAAACCTTATGATATGCCTGGAATATCGATGGACGTAATGTGCCACAGGCTACATGTAAACCTTGCTTTTAAGCTGATTAAACAAAAATCACGTCGGACGTCACCCGAAAAGGCTATGGCTGTGAAAAAAGAAGTTAAAAAATTGCTTAAGGCTGGAGCTATACGAGAAGCTGACTTTTCGGAATAGATATCTAACCCAGTGGTAGTTAAAAAGAAGAACGGGAAATGGAGGGTATGTATTGATTTCACCGATTTGAACAAGGCCTACCCTAAAGATAGCTTCCCAATACCCAAAATCGATCAACTGGTGGACTCGGCAGCCGGTCATCAAAGATTCAGTTTCCTGGACGCTTATTCAGGGTACCACCAAATTTCGTTGTTTGGTCCAAATCAGGATTCCATCGCTTTCATCACCACGATGGGATTAGATTGTTACAAAGTCATTTCTTTTGGTCTTAAGAATGCAGGAGCTACTTATCAGCGACTGATTACCAAAATGTTCCGCGACGAAATCGGCAAAACCATGGAAGTTTATGTAGATGACATGCTAGTGAAAAGTAAACAGGAAGCTGATCATATCAAGGACCTGGACAAAACTTTTGAAACTCTGAGACACTACAAGATGAAGCTGAACGCTGCAAAATGTACATTCGGAGTCAGTTTGGGAAAATTTTTGGGTTTTCTGGTTAACTGCCGAAGAATTGAAGCAAATCTAGAAAAAGTGCAAGCAATTGCCAATATTCAGAAACCAACAAACCTGAAAGAGCTACAAAAACTCACGGGTATGGTCGATGCTCTAAACCGATTTATCTCAAAATGCTCTGATAAATGCATGCCTTTATTTAAATCTTTGAAAAGAACGAAAAAGTTTGAATGAACCTCAAAATGTGATCAAGCTCTCGGTGAGCTGAAACAATACCTGAACAGCCCACCATTGATATCCATCCCGGACCCCAATGAACAACTCTTTATGTATTTGGCTTCCTCTGATTGGGCAGTAAGTTCAGCCCTAATTAGAGAACATGCCAGCGTGCAAAAGCCTGTATATTTTACTAGTAAATGATTGATAGGACCAGAATTGAATTATTTACCTCTGGAAAAACTTGTATTAGCATTAATCACAGCATCCAGAAAATTGAGGCATTACTTCGACGCCCATCCGATCAAAGTGCTCACTAACAGCCCAATCAAGGCAGCTCTCAGGAAAGTTGATTTGTCTGGCCGAATGGAAAAATGATCCGTTGAGCTAGGAAGATTTCATATTGAATACGTGCCCATGACGGCTATCAAAGGGCAGGTACTTGCTGATTTCATTGCCAAGTTCACGGGGAATGTTGAAATTTCTGCGAAAAATCAATTATTAACCGGGGGGCAAGGTCAGGATGAAGAAATGACCGAATCTGAACAATCTCAGCCGATCATAAAATCCGTATCCCCCCAAAATTCAGTTTCATGGCACCTGAACATAGACGAATCATGAACGATTGGTGGTGTTGGCATCGACATCGTATTTAAAACTCCGGAAGGAGGGATCATCGAACATGCAATTCGACTAGGTTTCAAAGCAAGCAACAACGAGGCTAAATTTGAAGCCTTGATTCTGGGTATGAAAAGGGCCATGCAGCTGGGGATTCGGGATTTAATAATTAATTGTGACTCTCAGTTAGTGGCAAATCAGCTGACCGGAGAATATGCGGCAAAGAATGAACGAATGGCAACGTATATGAACTTGGCTCGGAAAATGATGAAGGAGTTTAATTCGGTGTACATCGAAAGGTTTCCCAGAACAAATAATTCACATGCAGATGCACTGGCAACTCTGACTTTAGCAATAAATTTAGAAGTAAAACGAACAGTGGAAGTAAAATTTGTGCCAAAGCCGAGTATAGAGATTGACGGACAACCGATTGTGTGCAACATTGAAACCAACTTGGGTGTTAGTTGGATGGATCCAATCATTGATTATCTAAAAGACAGGTCACTGCTGAATGACAGTACTGAAGCTTATCGCGTTAGAGCACAAGTTACCAGATACTGGTTGTCTGCCGAGCAGAAGTTATACAAGAGATCCTTCTCAGGACCCTACCTCAGATGTGTTCACCCGAAATTGGTTCAAAATACTCTTTTTGAGCTGTATGAAGGAAGTTATGGTAGCCATACAGGAGGCCGATCTCTAGCCCACAGGGCTAGATCCTAAGGATATTAGTGGCCCTACATGTAGAAAGATGCCGTGAAATACGCAAAGAAGTGCGATAAATGCCAGAAACACTCCCCAATGATTCATCAACATGCTTTCGTTCTTCATCCCATTGTCAGCCCCTGGCCCTTTGTTATGTGGGGATTGGATATTATAGGTCTTTTTTCTCGGGCTCCACGCAATAAAAAGTTTCTTCTGGTAGGCACAAATTATTTATCGAAATGGATAGAGGCAGTTCTCTGGCAACACATGGTATCTAATGTTAGAAGCTTTTTGTGAAAAAATATCCACAATTCTTATTGGGATTTGGTTTTCCACAAAAAAACACCCCACCAGAACAAAAAGTCGAAGAATTGTGCATACTCATGGTTTAACAACAACACTTCTAACTAGTGTGGTCCCCATACAACTAGCTGAAGCATCAAATAAGATCATCTTAGATGGTTTGAAGAAAAAAAGTTAGAAGAGAAAGAAAAAAAGTGGGCGCAAGAATTACAATCAGTACTCTGGGCCTTTCGAACGAAACCGCGCAGATCAACAGGGGATACTCCTTATTCCCTAACCTATGGAACGGAGGCAGTCATTATCTTGAAAATCGGCTTACCAACTTTAAGAACGGCGCAATTAAAAAATGGAAACAATGATCAAGCCCTAGGGGAAACATTAGATCTGGCTGAATCAAGAAGGGAAATGGCTGCAATTCACTTGGCGAATTATCAAAATACCTTGGCTAAACAGTACAAAGCTAATGCCAGATTATGAGAATTTAAGGTTGGGGAATTGGTTCTGAGGAAGGTACTCGGCACAACTGTCAAGCCTAGCCATGGAAAACTCTAGCAGAATTGGGAAAGTCCTTATATGATTACTTTGGCTACTGGAACCGGATCCTACCATTTGCAAGATATGGAGGGTCAGCCGATCCCCAAATCCTTGGAATGTGGCCAACTAAAGAGCATATTATCACTAGTTGTAATCCCAAAGATTGGATTATTTTGTTTTAGCCGATTTCAAAATATGAAAGTTTTGAGAATTTTGAATTAACACCATCTTGTCGAAAAAGACCTTCTTAAACAGAAGGCAAACGTATAAGACCTTGTTCAGACAAGACATCAAAATTAACGAAAGAACTTCTTAAACAAAAGGCAAACGTATAAGACCTTGTTCAGACAAGGCATCAAAATTAACGAAAGACCTTCTTAAACAGAAGGCAAATGTTTAAGACCTTGCTCGGCCGGCACCACAACAAGCACACAAATGTGTAAGACTTTGATGGGCCAAGGCGACAAACGTGCAAATATATAAGGCTTGAATTAATCAACGCACCCAAAATTAATTAAGAGCACTTTTTTGTTCAAACAAGACAAGACATACTTGTTTATATTCAACTATGCTTCAGATTAGTTAAAACATGAACTAATTAAAGCTATTTGTGCGAAAATTGTTTGTCACAATTAATCAAAGTAGTAGTGTAATAATAAATATCAACAAAATCTTTCTTCATTAGTTTAAAACACATGTACATGTTGTAGGGCTTTGCGGCCAAAAAAAAGAAGAAGAAAAAGAAAAAAAAGGGGGAAGAAGACAAAAGTTTTTTTCAAGAAATTCCTCCAATGTCAAGAGCCCTAATGGTTCAGCCTTGACAACTCTCATGACCTTCTCGAGTTATTTATTAATTTTGTCGAAGCTCTCTTTAAGAAGACCTCCTTCGCTTGAAAGACGCAAATCGTTATTTCACAAACGAAAAATCGACCGGCAAGACGGTCATAGCTCTTCCTCAGACGACGGTGTTTTCGTTTAAGGCGAAGAAAGGCCTTTAACATGTTGGCCACTTCTGTATCATTTACCCCTCCAGCATATATGCAGAAGCAGCATCGAAAACGGATACATTGTTAGCATCCGCCATTGAAGTAAAATTCAGAAGTTAAAATTGCTTTTCAGTTACGTACAATGAAAAATAAACAGTGAGCAATCTGATACGGATTATATAGGGGGTCGAAAAACCCTATACAATGAATGTCCTAAAAATATGAAAGGACATTCATCATTTAATATTCTCGTCACGCGCCATTTATTATTCTCTTCATTCGAAAAAACACCTTGGAAATTTACCGAAACCCCGCACATTAGTTGCCCAGTGGCCATTTTTTAAAGGCCACGTGGCCAACTGGGGGGCATAATTACAATTATCATTATAATTACAATTATCCATTAGATCAATATGGCATACATACTCGGCAAAAAGGATTTATGTTACATACACAAAGAAAATCATACTCCGCAAAAGGTATTTTCATTACAACTTTCATTAAGTCAAAAGGTATTTTCATTACAACTTTTCATTAAGTCAAAAAAAAAATCATCCTTCATCCTCATATTTTCTCGGCAGCATTATCACCTTCTTGCTCTTCCCCAGAAACAGGGGGAGGTTGAGCGAATAGATCAGGGGGGCAAAGTGCTGGCTTATCAAAAGGGGATCCCCCTCGACAACCCCTGCAGCAGATAAACCAAATTTATAATCGGCTTTATAAATGATATCTTTTATCTTTACAATCTGGTTTGCTGCTTCATCTGAGGCCTCATTATAACATGTCGTTTCGGCATTGGTTAATTCTTCGAAATGAAGAGACTTGAGCTCTTCAATTGCTGCTGCTTCGGACACCCTTTTCTCCTCCTCTCTGGCCCTGGCTATAGCTTGAGCTTTGCTATTCTGAGCCAACGTAAGAGAATTTTGGAGTTCGGTAACCTGAGCCTGAAGAATCTGAACTTGACCCTCCAAATGAGCCTTATTTTCCTCAGCCGACTTCGTCGCATCGCTGTAATCGGCCTGAAGAAAAAAGAAAGCTAATTTGTTACGTCAACGACTATGGCTTTGGCCTCGTAAGCTTCCTTTTTGGCCTCTGAAACTTCCTTTTTAAGCCTTGCCACCTTTGCCTTGTAGTCTTTTCTGGCTTGTTTGTATCGAGAAATTATTTCGGCAAAGTATTGATTTGACTGTAAAAAAAAGCAGATAAAATAAAAACAAAAACAAAAAAAACGATCGTTGAAAAGAAAACGAAATTTCAATCAAAAGAAGAGACAATATCTTATGCCGACTTGGCACTGAAAACCCTTATATTCTAGTTCGGAGAGGGAAACAGACTTCAATTTTTTGCCATCCTCCGGCAAAACCATAGCAATTGCTAAAGCATGAGCAACCCTACTGCTTGTCAAAGCGGAGTCCTTTATGTTGATAGGCCTCTGATCATGAACAACTCGGGGCCTAATGATGAACTCCTCAAGAAGAGTTTCCTCTGAAGGAGTATCTTCCTGAATCTCGGTCACCTCAGGATGAGCAGGCGAATTGACCGGATGTTCGACACCTTCATGATCATGTGCCCTTATTTCAATTGGGGGAGAAGGAGTTTTTGAAATCCCGGCCTCCCTAACGTTTTCACTAAAAATAGCTTTAGGGCGAGCCCCTTTTATGATGAGATTTTTAACTTCCATTGGCGGAGTCTTTTCTTGTGCAGTTTTCCTCATTTTGGTAGAAGGACCCGTCGAACTTTCAGAAGCCCTATCTTTATAGAGCCGAGCATTCAGAGAATTAAAAACACTACGCCGACCAGCCATATTTGTATCAAAAGACTCGAAAATGGGTACCTCACTTTTGGGTCTTCTTCTCAATAGAGATTATTCAAACTCCTCTAACTCATCCTCTTCGGGAAGGTTTACTTCAACTTCCCCAATAGAAACATGCACGGCTTCACCTCGCCTCTTTGAGATTGAAATGGCAATGATTGGCTTAGCCACGAAACCCCTGCGGCGTTCTCAGTCTGCAACATGGGACGATTGATCGGGGGGTTACGAACTTTTTCATCTGCCGGCATTTTATTCTTCTTCTTCCCTTTGCCTCTTTTTTCTCTGGCAACTAGAAGTTCAGGAAACTCTAAGTCCGGAGATTCTCCCGCTAGAATACGCCGCTGGATGCCCTCACTTTTTTAAACCACCCAAGGATTCACTACATTATGATCTCTGAAGAAATCATATTTGTCCTTGTCCAGAAGGGGAGGACCAACCCACTTAACAATGTTGGTGCAGCTGGAGAATGAGGTATATGGAGGAATGTAATTTAGAAGAATATGAGCCGATCTGGGATGGCGAGAAGGCCCTACATTATCATACCCATCATAGTTAATAGCCACGTTCAAATGATCACGATTGAGCTTGTCCAAAAGCGGTTTACTAAAACATCTCTTCACTCCGCCAACTACAAAAAAAACACAATCAAGGTAAAACATCAAACAGTTGATAGACAAATATATATATATATATCCATGGTGAGTAAAATGCAAACCATGTGCGTTGAAGTGCCTAGGAATGCTTTTGTTAATCGGGTCAGGTTCAAGATTCCCAGTAAGAAGAACTACGTCGTTAAATGCTCCTTTATGAGATGACGCTAGCCCTTCAATAATAGAAGGAGAATGGGATCTGGCCCTCAAATTCCATTTATCTTCGGACTCAGACAAAAGGTAGCAGTATTTAATTTCTTTCAACCCTAGGTAGAGGTTAAGACGTCTATTCAATTCGGACGTGCCTAAAATAATTCTGAGTACGTTCGGAGTTAGCTGGCATAGATGAAAACGGGTATCCCTCAAAAAATCTACCAGCAAAGGATCAAGAGGAATCCTCAACCCAGCAACCTTGAACAAGGACGTGTAAATAGGGTATTCGTTATGAGATGGGGGTAAACCTAGTTCTATATCTTTAAAAACATCCTCACGGGGCCCAGGTTCTCTCCAAGAAATTCCATTAGGATATAGGCCCTCTCAAATTCCGATTTGTCTATGTCGGTGTTCAAGGAATACTTTCCCCCCATAATGGTCAGCGAATAACGGCAATGAGAAGAACTGAAACTAGGGTTTCACAAAAATTAAATCGAAAATAAGGAATGAGAAATTAGGAACTTACAAAGAAATGAGACCTACCGACGAACGAGACGAGTAGCGAATTCGGCGAAACAAACTAAAAAATAAAAATTCGACTGTTAGAAAAGAAAAGATCACAGCGAAGATATGGAGGAGATGAAGAGGTAGAAGTTAGGGTTGAAAGAATAATACCTTTTTGAAAATTTCTTTCCTTTATTTCCCTCTAAGAGACGTCTTACCTTATTGAGATGTGTGTAAGAAGTGACCATCATTTAATGAGATTTAACAGCCATCTCATTACGCTTAGTCAATTTCAATGGCTGACGATATGACACGTGGAGACCATTCACAAATGAAAAAATTCTCCAAAAGGTTAAATGAGAATGAGAAATTGCTTTGAAAGGAATCAAGCCTCCGAACTCATGGAATTAACATGACTTGAAGGCTTGGGGGCAATTATAGGAGCATAATCCTAAATATTCTCTCGTGGGCCGAATTGGCCTTAATGTCTCTTTATAGGCCGAACAAGTAGGACGGGGCCCAATTATCATGAAAGATGAAAAAGGATCATAAGTGAAGTCTAACAATGTAAGAGAACTATATATATAATATTTGTCGAGTAAAGAGAGTGGTAAGCCGAGCATAAGGAAGAACAGTCGAGTGAAAATAGTTAACTTTAAAAAGACTTCCAGTATACAAGTAGAAGATACATCAACACAAGCCAGTTCACCAATGAGAAAATGACATCTACGGATAATATCGTACGATGAATGATTATTGTACAAGCAAATGACGAATCAACACGTGCAAAGTGAGAGGAAGTTAGTTATAATAGCTGTCCCTCCGACAGGTGGAGGGAGGAAATGAATGCAGCGAAGGTCCTAAAAATATGCCCTGGATGGTAATTTCACTGGTGACCTAATCCATTTAGGGGAACACGAAATGTAGGGCTATAAATAGAAAAAGATGTTCTTTAAAAGATGAGAGAAAACATCCAGTTACCATCTCTACCAGTTTGGGCCGGACTTACTCCGGTGTACAAAAGCATCACAAACAATAATATTTTTATATTTTTTTTGTTCTTAACACTTAATGAGGTTAGAGCATCTCCAATATGCATGTGTAAACTATGCCACATAGGATTTGTGTAAAATTTACACATTGTGTATAATTTTTGGTGCTCCAATGGTGTTGTATAAAATATGTCATATCCTCTTTTGTGTAAAATGGGTGTGTATTTTACACATCCACCAGATAATTTCCTCTCTCAAACTTTTTACAAAAACTTCAAAATAGTATAATTAAAAATAAAAAATATATTTTGTAATAAAACTTGCATATTTGAGTTCTACTCATCAAGATCTTTAAATCAATACCCACTTTGATTATGTAATTATAAATAGAAAATATTTATAAAAAATATTGAATATTATATATTCCATGTGTTTTCATATAATTGGTGCATCATAATTTTACACAAGATTATAAGTATAAACCATTAGAGCAAAAATGAGAATGTGTATAAAATATGTGTAAAACAACTTTTTATCAATCAAATGTCAATTATTTATTAGTTCACATGTTTTTACACATCAATTTTACACATTACTATTGAAGATACTCTTAGTGTCTTATTTGACCAATACAAACTTTAATCAAATAAAATATTCAAAAAATAATTTGAAGAGCACTTTTTTACTAGCCAAATTTAAAGAGAGAGAATGACTTTTCAAAATAAAGAGCAAATTTCACTACTTTTGTTAGAATTAATTTTGCTTATAATAGTCTTCAAAAAATTGCACTTTAGTCATTTAAAAAACTTGTTGGAAATGTTCTAACAAACCTCAAGTATAATATTAGAACAACTCCAATGAATTCTTAAAATATGTACTTTATGAACTTATGCAACAATCTAAAAGAGTGAATTTTGAAACACTTTCAAATAAATGACTCCAATAAATTCTTCAAATGATATCTAATAGTATATATATAAAATGGGAGGAGTGAGGAAGATTTGTTTTGGAATTGCCACATGGCACTCATTAATGCACTCATTAATTAGCTACATTAATTGTTAATCTTTTTTTTTCCCTTTTTCTCTTTGTTTTTTTCTTTTCTAAACAAAATTTGTTAATCTCCTCAATTATTAATAAAGAGAAATATTTGTTCTCTTTATTAATCTTAACTTGCACACCTCAAGAATTTACAAATTAGTGTTTGTTTTTTATACTTTGATTATATTTTTTTATTATTATATTATAAATCAATTTGAATTTCTTTTCAACTTTATAAACAAGACAGTAAAATTTCTAATTTATTTGTAGAACTATAGTTGACAATTTTTTTTGGTAACAATTTTTTGCTCAAACACAATTTTTATAAAATCGCCCGTGCATAGCACGGGTTATAATCTAGTTATTTTAATAATTTTCATATTTTTAGCAATTAATGAGATTAATGTCCTATTTGACAACACAAATTTTAATCAAATAAAAATATTCAAAAAATCATTTAAAAATCATTTTTCACCGACTAAATTTAAAAAGAGAGAATAACTTTTTGAAATAGAGAACCAAAATTATTATTTTTATTGAAGTTAATTTTACTAATGTGACTTTTCAAAAAAAAATTTTAAAATACTCGTTAGAGTATTAACTATAGCAAAATGATTACAAAATATAAATTAATATTTGTTCGGGCCCACTACCTTATCGTCCCACAGTCGAGCGTATTCAATTGGATAGTGGATGATGAGTGTGGATCTAGGTGGTGTTTGGTTAATGTTTCTAGACAAGTTTTCTAGATAAGTTTTTAAAAATTTGGTATTTGGTTGAATGTTTTGAGTTAGAGTTTTTATGTTGAAAAGTGAATTTTGTTTTGTTTGATTTTTTTTCAACCAATGAAAAAAATGCATAAAAAATTTCAAAAAATAGTCACAATGGATCTTATTTTATAGATCTCGATGAGTAGGTTTTAAATATATATTTTTTATCATTTTTTGATTTTTGGATTTAAAGTTATGGCGTTTTAAAAAAAAATTTAGAGAGAGAAAGTATAGTGAAATAAATTTTGGGAAGTGTGAAAGTAGAGTTGGTTTTGAGTTGAGTTTTTAAAATTTTGAGAAAAAAAAAAGAGAGCAACCAAACAACCCGCATAATGTCTTCGAAAAGGGTCGTGCTGGAGGTCCACAGTAACAAAAACAAAGGTAATTTTTGGTTGATGTTTTGAGTTAAATTTTTAAGTTGAGTTTTTAAAATTTGATATTTGGTAAAATTTGGAAGTATGTTGAAAAGTAAATTTAGTTTTTGTTTGAGTTTTTTTCAATCAACTAAATAATCTCGTAAAAAAATTTCAAAAAATAGTCACAATAGATCTTATTTTATAGATCTCGACAAGTAGGTTTTAAATATATATTTTTTATTTATTTTTGATATTTGAATTTAAAGTTATGGTGTTTTAAAATTTTTTTTAGAGAGAAAATAAAATAAAATAAATTTTGAGACGTAAAAAAATAAAGTTAATTTTAAGTTGAATTTTTAAAATTTAAAAAATAAAATAAATTTGTACAAATAAAGTTGCGCACATGATTATTGTAGAGGTGTGGTGTGGGGTTTCTAAAAGTAAATTACCATTAATCAAACTTATCTGTTTAGTTGGTCGTGACGGTGATGAGTCATCAAAAACATAACTTTATTATTTGCCTCGTCATGGATCTCCACTCACAGCCTGCCATCTGGATCCCTCTTCCCCCTCACGTGTCGCCTTCCCAAAACCCTAGCCCCCACTCCACAGTCCCCCCCATCTTCTCTCCACTCTCTCTCTCTCTCTCTCTAGAAAGCTTATTTACAGTGTTCTGTATACATATATAGATATATATATATATATATATAAATAGATAGTTTGAACAGCAGGGATTTGGTTTGTAGTACAACTAACCCTGACTTACTCAACCGTTAGATCACCTTACAAACTTTTATTAACCAACTTCCTCTGTCCGACTCGGACTTTTATGTTCCACCTCACTCACTCTCTCCCTTTCTAAAGTCGGGTCAGTTCTCTCTCTCTCTCTCTATATATATATATATGTATGACTGTATGTACACCTTTTCTCTATATCTCCGCACGTATGTATACACACTCGTGTATCATATGTATATGTATGTGCTTAGTTTGGTTTCTATTTGAAGAATTGAGCTCCGGATCTCATATCTCTGAGTTGTTGTTTGAACTTGTGTAGTCGAATTGTTGTGTTTTTCTAGCTCGATTTTAGCTGAGCTTGTTCGTTTTGTTAGGGTTTGAAGTTCTGAATCAATTTGGTAGAAAATTGAGCTAGGTAGAGCTTTGTGGAATTAGGAGTGAAGTCATTGAATAGTTATTTGCACTGCTAATTATAGAGCATTTCATATGATTGCATCTTCTCCTGTGAATCAACAGTCGTTATATCCCCTGTCCAGCGTTACTTATATTTGTCTGCTGAAAATTTTAGTGGTGAATTGACAGAAAATTCCGAGAAAATGCTTCACAGAAAATTATGAAATTCGTGCCTTATCTTCTGTTTCAGGCAACTTTGGGAGAATTTGGATTATTATTAATATGTGGAGATTCGGGATAAGAAGGGAACTAAGGAGAAATAGTCCGATAACACCAAAAACTATATGGTTAAATAAATTTGTTCGGGTAAAAAAAAGATTAATTTTACTGTATGAGATCTAGGGAGAATATAAACAAATTGGGAGGATTTCCCTTGTACCATGACTCACTCTGAACCTTCAGCACAAAGTACATAATCTCCACTTGGAATTAAAGCTCTTGATTCTAGAATTGCTACTTTCACTTTTGAGCTCTTTGTCGCACAATAAGATGTTTTCCTAGCTTGTTCCTCTCAACAGCCATTTGGAAGTCTGTAAGTTTTGATACCATGTTAAATCCCCATCTACATCACGCTCACCACTGTTAACTATCAACCTCCCTTAAAGCTTAAGGCATAAGGTAGTTGGCCAACAATACTTATCATACTTTCCCAACACTCCCCTCGAGTGAAGCCTCAGCTTGGACCCAGAGAGATTAATGATGTCCTAAATGGAAACAGGGAGGCTAGAGTCTCTGCGCGCGTAAGAGTGTAGGCAGTAGGCTATCATTTATTTATTTATCAAAATATAATACTATAAGAAATCGAACTTACTTCTTCAAAAGTAATAAGACTTCACATAGAGAAAAATAATTTTCGAAACAAAAAGGAGTTAAAACACCACACATCATTCCTATTCACCATCTTGCCAGCTTATTTGAGGCGGCTGCCTCGCCTCCTAATTCATTTGAAATGGGTGGGGAGTTATAGAACACTGGAGATGAATCAAGGTCCACCTAGTGCATAATGTTACGAGTGTATATTGCAGTAATACAAAGGGAAACTAAATGCAAGGAAGAAGACTTGAACTCAAGATCTTGCGGGACCAAAGCTTTACTACCTTGTTTTATCACCATCTTTTATGTAAAAGTTTATGTTGGTAGACAGTGGGTTAACAATCTCCATCACCCTCTCCATTGTTACGTCACAATCTCCCTAAATAAGCCATTAAGCGGTTGGGGCAGAATTGTATAATGTATATCATGCTTTCCCAACACTCCCCTCAAGTCCAACCCTAGCTCTGATGTGGAGAGATGA
Organism: Lonicera japonica; assembly: GCA_021464415.1. Lineage (NCBI taxonomy): Eukaryota > Viridiplantae > Streptophyta > Magnoliopsida > Dipsacales > Caprifoliaceae > Lonicera > Lonicera japonica. The sequence continues at coordinate 14,599 of JAKCWG010000561.1, read as the reverse complement.
TCTAGTGCATAACTGTAACAACAGAGTGCATCTGCGTTAATCTGAAGGGGGAATCAAATGCAAGCGGGGGAACATATGAATGGTGTTAGCAAAGATATGATACCTTGTTTAATCATAATCTCATAAAAAATGTTATCTATTAGGTAATGGGCAAACAATGTATCATGCTTTTCAGGAATTCAGAATTGGACGTGCAGAAATAATAAAAACAATTAATTTTACTCAATGATGCCATATTCTTTAGCAATTACATAGAGGTTCGAGCTTATCAAATATGACTATGTTTGTAATGTCATTGTAGTTTTTTTCTATCTATCTTGTTTCGTGACATTTATGTACTTTTGGATTTTATGGATACGTGTTGAATATCATTATTAGTACCGGACAAAGTTTTATGCTTGTGTAATTGAACCATCATAATTTTGTGTGTAAATATCATGTTTTCCCCATATTTTTCCAACTTTTGCTTAGTTGAGAGAACCTCAATTTCCTATCTAGGGGTTTCAGGTTTGGTACCCTAACTAAAAAATAACAATGGTAACAGCAAAAAGTAGCATATCATCAGAGGCAGCTGAAGACCATATGGGTCCAAGGCAAATAATTTCACGTGGGGCCTCTTTTATAGGATTTTAAAAAAGATATATTAAGATTATTTAAAATAAGTTTAGGTAATTTTTTTTTTATTTGTTTTGAGAGGCAAAATTGCTGATGATGTTCAATATATTTTGTTAATGTCTTTTTTAATCAAGAACGAATATGATTTTACCTGATTGAAACCAAGAAACAGTCAAATAAAATTGAGCAATGGTACATAGTCCATAAAAATTTTATTCAGTTAGACTACAACTTTTAAAACATTTTTTGGAAATAACATTTCTAAATAAAAAAATATTTAGTATTTTAGATGAGGAATGCAATATAAATTGATCCTTATTGATGAGCAATGCAAAAAAAAATATTAGTGATTCATGTTTATGGCATTTTGAGTGATGGTCTTTAAGTATTTTAGATGAGCATTTAAAAAATAAAAATAAATTTTAGATGAGCAAAACTCTAGAAAGACTAAATTTAAAACTGGTTGAGGAAGAAAATTTCTGCCATTAAAAGTGGAAGGAATTTTTAGAATGGAAGAATATGTGAGAGAATAGCATGGATATTTAAACTAAATTTTATCTCTTTTTCATGGCTTAATTTCTAAAACAGAATAAGATACATAGAGGATTTCAAAATTTGGGGCCCCCTTACACTTATTGGGCGCTAGGCTGTTGCCTAGGTCACCTAATAGGTTGCCTCTGCATAGCATTGCTTAACTAACCCCAAATAGAAATCAAAACTGAAATCATACTAATGCTGAGTCATTAATTTATCTACCAATCCAATGGCTGAAATAATGCCTTTGAACCATTGTAATTCTAGATTGATGGTATTTTTATAGTTATTTTTTACAAAAATTAATTTTGTGAAGACATTAATTTCTGAACTTTCAACTGAGTGAAATACCAAAGAAGTGCAGAAGCATTTGTGGAGGTTCTAATTGTACAAAGTTTAGGGTGAAAGCTAAGGAGGATACTCTGTCTCAGTATCTTACAACTGAAGAATGTTGAAAGCGGAAAGATTTCCATAAACTTTACGTTTGTGGTATATTTAATGAATTACGAAAGTAGCATATCATCCAAGCTTAAGAGACCTTGTTCCCAATTGTTTTAGGTATTGAAATACATCCTTTTTAAGCTTGTTGCATTTATGTCTACAGGTGCTTCACTGATTCTAATTGAGGAGTATACACAATACTATCACGAACTGTCAAAATTACAATTAACTATTGAGTTTATGTTCTTATTGAATGGGGGCTGGGGAAGAGAGCACACCTCCTATTAAGCAGTCCAAACCAACTTCTTCGGCTCAGGTCGTCTCCCTCTACCTCTCTTTTTCTCTTTTATATATATATACACATGTATGCGCACAGTTGTATATTAGTATCTGTTTTAATTAAATTTTTGCTCTCTCTCTCTCTCTCTCAATTTACAGGAAACACCAACTACACCATCATATCCTGATTGGTCAACCTCTATGCAGGTGTATGATAAAATCATTTCCGTTTGATATGTTGAAGTCTATTCATGATTGGCTTTATAACAAACTGCACAGATTATTTTAATAGCTTTGAAACCCATTTTTTCTCTAGGCTTATTATGGTGGTGGAGCCGCTCCCCCATTTTTTGCCTCATCTGTTGCTTCTCCTACTCCTCATCCCTATATGTGGGGAGGCCAGGTGATTAGCTTTATTTATTGGCTAATTTATATATTTGTTTGTCATGATTTGTCTATTGTTTGATAACCGTAAGGCTCTTCGTCTCTTCCATAGTAATTTTTGTGAGATGATATTTCAGCATCCTTTGATGCCACCCTATGGGACCCCTGTTCCATATCCAGCTTTATATCCTCCGGCTGGAGTTTATGCCCATCCTAGTATGGCCACGGTAATCAATATTTCCTTTCAATTGTTCAATATCCTGTTATTGAGCTTAGATAAAGCTTGATTTCTCTGTAATTTGCTTATTTGTGTAAAGATGTTTGCTTACACAATAAGTTACGATAAAGATGTTTCAGTTGCATGTGTGGAAAGATATACAGCTGTCTATTCATATCAATTCACACTAGAGCTAGAAAGCCTTCTGTTGATACTTAGATTTTTATTTTATCTTTATATTTTCTCTCCTATTATAATGCATCCCTGTAGAATCCAAGCATAGCACCGACAAACTTAGAACCAGAGGGAAAGGCAGTTGAGGGGAAGGACCGGACTCCAAACAAAAAATCCAAGGGTATTTCAGGAAGCAAGGCTGGAGAGAGTGGGAAGGCAGCTTCGAGTTCAGGAAATGATGGTGCTACACAAAGGTGTGTTAACATACATCTATATTATTCATTTTTTTTTATATTGTTACTTTTGTTCCTTACAGCTGACTATAAATGATTCAGTTTTCTTGTTTTTGCATTACTGATTCTAAACTTTGATCACAAACAGCGCTGAAAGTGGAAGTGATGGTTCATCAGATGCAAGTGATGAGAATACTAACCAAAATGTTGGTCTCTTGAGCTTATTTATTCAGCATTCTTTTCTACGTTTTAGTGCTATTATATTTCCAACTCTGAGGTCAGATCCTTTTTAAGGTCTGTTTGGTTCAGGTGAAATAGTTTTCACCTAGACAATTAATTTGGTGAAGAAACCCCTGTTTGATTTCCAACTTTTTTTTCTTCGGTATTTTTGTTTTAAATTGCATGATTATAATGTCTCTTAATTCATAACTTTAGACAACCAAAAATTCTCCCCAAATAGATGAAAACACTTCTCATCATTTTTCTTTTCACTCCTAACCAAATGGGCCCTTAAAAATAAAAAGTAGGTCAATTGGTTATTTTATTCTTGATTAATCGGAACAACATTGCCTTGATGTTTTCGCACTAACCCAAACAAATCAAATTCAATATCCCTAGGAATTTGCTGCAAGTAAGAAAGGAAGCTTTCACCAGATGCTTGCAGATGGTAATCTTTCTCACCTTTAATCTGATTCACTTTGCATTTTTCTACTCTTTTTTATTAATATGTATTTTTGTTAAATTGTCAGGAGCAAATGCACAGAATAACACTGCTGGATCTAATATTCAGACATTAGTGCCAGGGAATCCTGTAGGCTCTGTGCCTGCAACTAATCTGAATATTGGGATGGACTTGTGGAATGCATCATCCCCTGCTGGCACCGGAGCTATGAAAATGCGACCAAATCATTCACAATCAGTTTCTCCGGTGGCAATGATGCCAGATCAATGGGGCCAAGTATGAAGCTTCCATATTTTATTATTTTAATGAAAAATTTCTATCTCATGGTTCATTTAATTCCATCTAATATAGTTATAGAAAAACGATTGGGTTGATGTTTCTTTTGTGTTGATGATTACGGTTCTAAATGAGCCTAGCTGAGATGAGTATTGTAGTGCTTAGGTTCAACACGCTTGGACCTATGCAGACATCAAATTCATCGATACGTAGATTGGCCCAAGATCTTGTCTATTGCATTGCTAGACTTTTAATCTCCCTCCTGATATGGAATTTATGGTCTCAAAGTAGAGAAAATAGGCAAAAATTTTTTATCAAATTACTCATTAGGGCCATTGTCGTGTGTGCCAAGTGTGAAATATACTCCACATATATGACCAAAACCTCCATCAATATATGTTTAGGAGAGTAGAGGAGGTTTCACAATTATAATTTGATAGGTTTCTTCAGGAGGGTAGCAATGTTTTTATCCGTTTTTATGTATGGTGTACAGGATGAACGCGAAATAAAAAAACAGAAGAGGAAGCAATCTAATCGAGAGTCAGCTAGGAGATCAAGATTACGCAAGCAGGTATATAATTTAATTCCCCAAAGGCCAAAGCCATAATCAAGGTGAATTTGTACAAGTCTCTTACTTATCATTTCATCCAATCCAATCCATTACCAACTCTGTCGTCTATGACAGAGTCGGTGAGTCGGACTCCTTTCTTTTCCTCCCTCTCCCCCATATTAAGAGTCCATGTTAACTTCCACACATTTTTTAAGAATCCACCAATTTCAACATAATCAATGGTTAGAATCAAAGTTTGTAAACTATCGTGAGATTTGAAACATCAATTATGTTCAAGAAAGGAATTTAGAATTTCCCAAAAACGAAATAGTTAACTATTAGTTTGAGAAGGAGGGAGTAGTAATTTTGTTTATCCAATTATATTTAAACTGCAAAAGGTACCTTTTCAAGCTTTGTGGCAATGCAAAACATGTTGAGGAAACATGGATGATGGAAAGACCTGAAAACCACTTGGAGTTTTGTGTTAACATATACTTTGATCAACTGGATTGAAAAGGAATTTTTTATCAGTTTTTAATTCACAAACACCAAGAGTGATGAACATCTTGTTTTCTAGTTCTACTATCCTATTGGAATATTTTAATTGTTAAAACGGGGTGCATTATGTTCCTTCCAGGCCGAGTGTGAGGAATTGCAGGCAAGGGTAGAAACATTAAGCAATGACAATCGTTCACTCAGAGATGAGCTACAGAGGCTTTCCGAGGAATGCAAAAAGCTCACATCAGAAAATAGTTCTATAAAGGTTTGTCATTATCAACCCCCTTTTCTATTTGCCACCAAATGAATGTGGTTTATAATTAAGTGAAGTTATTAAAATAAAATCCTTAGATTAAGAAAGGAGGAAAAAAAACTTCGCTGATTGTTGTTATTTCACATGTGATTGCTAAAGCATTTTCATGTTGGCCCTACATCAGAACCACTGCCAGTAATGCATTGTTTTTACCTACAATACACCTCACCATGCAATCCCGATAATGGATGCTTGGTGTTGGCCCTTTTGAAGTGGTTTTTGCCACCTAGGACGAATTCCACTTCAAAATATGACCCACATTCTAGACACTCTATCTCTCTCTCTCTCTCTCTCATACACACACTCAAAATCGCTAAAGAAGTTAACATGGAAAATAATAAAACTACTTGGAATTTTTTACGTGAAAACAAAGTGATGGGGGTGGGATTACATGGAAAAGGGAAAACATTTGGTTTTGGCAAGTAGACAAGAAGTTAAAGTGAAAACACCCATGGAATTGATTTCTTGAATCAAAGCAATGAAACATAATTAAAGACGAACAAGGACAATATTGAACCCTAGGCGTTTTTAGTAGAGAAGTTAAGTGAAAACACACAAATGGCTAGATTAGTGTTGGGAGGCGGTAAAGGGAGGGGAATGAAAACAATATAGAGGTGGTTCACATCAATAGTGGCGTACAACACGTCCAGGTGTTGCATAATTGGCTGGGGTTAAGAGAAAAATACTCAATACCATGTGCAACGTTCTCTCTTTCTACATACAAGTGAGAACCCGTGCCTGTGGTACTACCAGTGTTAAATCTTTTTTCCCAATATTTTACACTGTCCCTATAATTATTCATTATTTGTATTAAATTAATAGTATTAAATTCATGTATGCGTATGTTTGCTAATAATGCCAATAACCCATTAGCATCACAAATGAGCACAAAAGGGCGCGGAAAAGTGTCCCTTGATCTTATTTTGGAATATTAGAGTACTTTTATGGAGTGCCTGTCATATATACATATATATATATATAGGGGAAGGATTTAAAGAGGACCATTTATTTGGTCCTTAAATGCGGACCAGTTATTTTGAGGGAGTAAACAGATGAATTTTTTTATGAAACTTGGTGAAGATGATCTCCATGATTAGTAGATCATCTCCACCAAATTTCATCAAAAAATTCAACTGGAAAATGAGTTATCTAAACATCTTAAATTTTAACGGTTAAAAACGCACATATATATCAACTTTTTAGTCAACCCTCTTCCCGATTGAATTTTTTGATGAAATTTGGCGGAGGTGATCTACTAATCATGAAGATCATAGTCACCAAGTTTCATCAAAAAATTCATTTATTTACCCCCTCAAAATGATCGGTCCACATTTAAGGATCAAAAAATTGGTCCTCTTTAGATCATTTCCCTATATATATATATATGTGTGTGTGTGTGTGTGTGTGTTTTTGGATATGTAATAACATGAATTTGGTGGTGGAACAGGAAGAGTTAACTAGGTTGTTTGGACCAGACGAAGTATCGAAACTCGATAACAGTAACATTACTCCGCATCTTCATTCTCGCGGCGATGAAGGTAACAGTTGAAAATAAGACAATTTTAACAGTAAATCACAATCTGTTTTTTAGAGTCCTTACAATACCCCCAGACGATGGGCTTTAAGTTAAGCAATGTTTGTTGTCTTCACTTGTCAATATTATAATCCTTTTAATTCTGATCAAAAAAATAATCCTTTTAACTCTATTTCAATGTAAAACTGTTAAATTTATCTGGGGAAACCCTACCATGTGACAAAGCTCTTATTCTATTGGTCTTTGTTCTAAAAGAAACACAAATAACCCAAAAATAATAATCAATGTGACTATGCTTTCGACTGTCTTGCTTTGTTGCTAATTTTGTTTATTGTTTATGGGGACTTCCCCTTTCGCCCCCCAGTAAGTGGGAAGTTTTGCTTGACTCTTGCTTTCACATACTTTTTCTTTTTTTTGTATATATTCCTTTTTGATTCTTTTTTTGTATATATTCCTTTTTTGTATATATTTATTTGATGGTTGAAGAGTTGATTTGTGTCAGAGATAACATTTTAGAGGTGGTGAATTATTTAAACATAATATTAACAAATCTGTAAGTTTGTAAATGAAGAAAAATGTTCTCAATATGGGACATTTTCTTAAAAGGGAAAAAGAAAAAGTTTTAATTCCGATGACAACGTGATCTGTACTCGCAATATGATAAGCTTAGGATTTATTACGTACATGGAAAAAGAAAAAGATTTTACGACGATGTTTGTCTCATAAAAGGATTTCTTTTTCTTTATAACATCTCATTTTCTCTCTCAGTCGCGCAGTAGTAATTTTACCATCATCTTATTTATTTTCTACCTATCATTCCAATAAACCCGATGAGTGTAGGACAAGTATTACGACAATGTTTGTTTCATACAAGGATTTCTTCTTCTTTATAACATCTCATTTTCTCTCAGTCGCGCACTAGTAATTTTTCCATCGTTTTATTTATTTTCTACCTATCATTCCAATAAACCCGATGAGCGTTGGACGTGGTTTATTTGTTTTTTTTCAACTATACTTGATTCATTTTTTTTAAAGAAGCCAAACATGCGAATAAGCAAAAGAACAAAGCAATTATACTCGATTGAATTTAAATACATTAATGTAATTATTCACATCTAGCCAGTAAGGTCTAGCAATATAAATAAATATATTTAAAAAAAATGGTTGTAGAAAGAAAGATAAAAAGAAGAAAACGATATGCGCGCCAATTGTGAGTGGCACGATAACCAGTAAGAAAGAAAAGGGAATATCAATCATCAAGATCTGACTCTGTATCTGAGGCGACGCGTGTGTGGCCTTCCATCTCATTATGCGCCGGAGGTTCTGACGTTTTATCTATCACGGCAATAAAGGGAAAGTTTAGTATTTCCCAGATTGGTTGCAGATTAAAAGAATCCATCAAGCACTGCAGAAAGCAATTGTACTCTTACCAGGTGAAAACATCTCCATAACCATAGCTTTGATGAACGCTATTTCTGCTTGACGAGCGCTGATGAATTTGACCTGAGTATTTGCGAAAACCAAACAGGTCTTTAATTCTACATCTTTTATTGAATGAACACCTAATAACATTTAGGTGCCGTTTAGTAAAAAAATTGAAAACTGAAATCTGAAAACTGAAAACTGAAAAAGCTGTTTGTTTACGTCTGAAAAATGTATCTGAAAAAATGTTGTTTGTTTTAATATAACACATCTGAAATCTTAATTTTTTTTATTATAACCATTTTGCCCTTATTATTGTATTTTGAACACATGATTGTAAATGAAAATAAGAAAGATATAATATTATATCAAATTAAAATTATTTAAACATTGACAGCATCAATTTCGTCATATATTCACAGCATCAATTTCGTCATATATATATAAACAACAAATTTCGTCATATATATATAAACAACAAATTTAATCATATATATAAACAACAAATTTCGTCATATATATATAAACAACAAATTTAATCATATATATATAAACAACAAATTTAATCATATATATATATATATAAACAACAAATCTGTGTGGCTATCTCGTTGCTCTGTGTGTGTGTGGCTATCCCGTTGCTGTGTGTGTGTCTGTGCGTTGCTGTGTGCGTGTGGACGAGGGAGAGAAAGAACGTGCGTGTGTGTGTGTTAAAGAGAGAGCGAGAGAGAGATCTCACCGGAGATGGAGAGACGGCGACGAGCGGCATGAGACGGACGAGCGGCGTGAGATGGAGAAAGGGCGTGACCTAACTGGGGCTGAGGATTGATTTTTGTGTAATTTTGAGAAAAGAGGGAGGGTAAAATAGTCTTTTTTACTCTTTAAAATTAAGTTTCAGATTTAAGTGGCAATTTTGCCACTTAATTTTTTGAATGAAAATTTTAAGTTTTAAGTGGTAAAAATTAAGTGGTCACTTAATTTTTTTAGTTAGTGAACAACTTTTACAACCACTTAAATCTGAAAATTTTAAATTTTCAGATTTAAGTGGCAAATTAAGTGGCAAGTGAACGAGGCCTTAGACCATTCACAACAGCGTATATAGGATGGTAAATTTATTTTACTAATTTGAGGTGGTGAGCAACAGTGTAGGATAACATTTAATATCAACAGGGAAGTTCCAAATAGATACATCTATTATGTTTGGGGCTCAAACGGAAAAGAGTTATACGTCTGGGTTAAGTTTGATGTCAAAAGGCGGATTAGATTAATTAATCTTTTTTTGGTGTGTTTGTCAGGATTAAAGCTGGATTAGATTAATTAATCTTATCCAGTGTTCCTTGTTAGAAAGGATAAGATAAACAAATCATATCATGTATTTGGTGTAAGGATGAATATTTGGTGTAAGGATGAAAATATAAACTAATCTTATCATGTATTTGGTGTAAGGATAGAAATGATATCTTTATTAGAGCATCGACAGCGTAGTGAAAAAATTTAGACTAAATTTAATATACATTTTAGAGGAGAATACAACGGATAGGGTAAAAGAAAAATTAAAATGATGCATACGAATGAAGCTCATTCGTATGGGTTAAAAAAAAAAAAAGAACTCATACGAATGAGTCACTATTGTATGAGCTTTATCAAAAAAAAAAAAAAAAAAGTTATACAAATGTGACAGTATTGTATGAGGTTTTTCACAAAAAAAAAATAAAAAAAATAGCTCATACGAATAAGCCACTATTGTATGAGGTTTATAAAAAAAAAAAGAAGGTCATACGAATGAGCCACATTCATATGAGTAAAATTTAGCCGTAAGATAAATTTACTCGTTCGGTACCCTACTTGCTAAAATTTTAGCCTACATTTTCTTCCGCTGTGGCTTGGGTAGGGTAAATTTATCATATTATCCTACCCACTGTGGATGCTCTTATATCTCATGTTTGGTGCAACATGGATAAGATTGCATTAATTATCCTTTTATCTCATTAGAATTGAATAAAATTATATCATCCCTATATGTGGTATATTTTATCCCGTGGTTAATGAATAAGAAAACGAATATAAAAATAAATTTTGATTTTGATTTTCTGTTTTTACGCCTTTTAAATAATTAAATTGATTAATGAAAATTTTATACCACCCAAAATCACAGTAACTCAATTAATAAAATTTATTTATCATATAATATATCATTTTTTTTCTTTTTCTTTTATTAAATGAATGTATTTATAAGAACTTTTAGTTTTATATATAAAAAAAATCACATTAGAATTTGAAACTGTACTTAATGCAAAGTTCATAAATATTGTAAGTAATACAAAACTTTTCTCCCAGAAGTGTTTTTACGAAACTTATTTATAAATAGGAGAATTGCATTAGCAATATATATATATATATATATATTTGTGGACAACAATTAAAATTGCATGTATTTTTAAAACAAAAGCGAGTTGTGTTGTATAATATTCGGACTTGTAATCCAGGACTCTATTATATGCAAAGTTTATTAAATCTTTATCTGACTAGTTTTTGTCCTATCTGATCCCACTTAATTTTTATCAGATGAATTCCTTTTTTATCATATTTCACATAATTCTTATCAGACTAATTCCGATTCTTATTCTATTCGATTCTACCTTCTTATCCGGCGCCCCAAACACACCCTTTATATTTAGGGTTCTTAATGTAAAAAAGTTTTTTATACGTTTGGAATCAAGCCGTATAATTATTCCCCATTTGGGTTTTAAATGGTTAAAGTATTTGTTTGGCACCCAAATCCATATTTATCTATATTTACACTATATATATTAAAGTACAAATAATTTAAATATTTTTTCTTTTTTTCATATAGATAAATATGTCCCTAATTTTAGAAACAAGGTTATATTATATTGGCATCTAGAATTTTATCTATTTACATAGACTTAGAGTTGGGTTTTTTCCTTTTCAATTACATTGGATTTTGATACTAAAATTAGTATCCAATTTGGATTGAATTACCACCAATTAAAGATCTTTTATTTAGGACAATAATTAGTGAGTTTTAAGGTTTACATCAAATAAAATATTATACTCCACATATTTTTAATTGGATTTTATACTTGATATTTAATTTTTTTTATATACCTATCACGCTTTTGTTTTGGACAAATTTTTTACTTTATACTTCACATTAATTATATAGTCCTCAGTATCCATTCCATAGTACGTAATCATTAATGTCATTTGTCAAACACTAAAACTCCAAGCAACGCATGTGCGCAAAAACTATTGGGTTATAACATATCTAAGAGCAACATCTCCGGTAGTAGTGTGTAATTTCGTTTTTGTGTAAAATACTAAAATATACACAATTTGTAAAAAAATTCATCTCCAGTAGTCTTTTAAAAATGAGTTTTGTGTAAAATACACCATTAATTTATAATGCCATGTCCGCTTTCTCACTCCTTAATTTTTTTATAAACCTTAAGAATGTAATGACTTTTAATAGAAATTATACATTTGAAATCTACCAATCAAGAGCTACAAATCAAGATCCACTGGGATTATAATATTATGCACATATAATTTCAAGAAAAAATTAAAAATAAATTGTATAAAATAACATGCAACATTTGTTCATATCTTATTAGTTCTTTTCAATTTTACCCAAAAGTTTATAAAATTTCCATTGAAGCATATTTTTTTTAGACTTCAATATACACAAAATTTTTTACACAACCTCTAAGAAACCTATTGGAATTTAACTTTATCCTCCTTTTGTACAGCTCTGTTGTAGGAGTGTAGGACAAATATCCTACTTCTATTACACAAACTGACCATTGTATATGCTCCAACAGAACTTCAAATATGCAATAAAACAGTAGAATGCAGAGGAGAGGGGAAGTACCAGTTGAACATAGGTGAGACCCATAACCTGATCACATATAGCCTGATGCTTTAAGAAGAATGGCCTGAGGTGGCTCGTGTACAGTTGCCTCGCCCCCTGCCAGAGTTGGACCAGATAAAAAGTTTCATAGAAATTTTCTGCGGAACTTTAGCAAATAAAAGCATTTTATTTGGACTTACATCAACATTTGGCAGTTGAAGCCAAACAAGAAATGCAAACTTGAAGTAGTAGTATGGTCGAAACCTGTACAAGAAAGCAAGAGGAGTTGATTAAGTTCAGACCTATGATGATTATGCACATATGGTATAAAGAGTCAACTATGTTCAACACAAACCAGTTAAATGTTAATATGTTATGTGGATTCGTGATCCCTAGCATTTCTGTTGATACTTGATTCCAGTGATATTTCCTTAAGTTTGCTTTATTGCAATTTCCAGAAAATACATGGAAGACGTGTCTAATGCGTGGACCATGAAAAGAGTTAAAATGTGTTGGAATATTAAAGGAAATGGGAAAACAGAGTACCAGTATAGAATTTTGTCTGAAAATACTTCCACAAGGCTGAAAGATCCATAAGCTGTAAATGGTGATAAGGGTGGTCAATATAAGGGATGAAAAATTCAAAATAATCCACAGTTCAAACCAGAAGAGCCGTAATGTATTCATATAGTTTCTGCTAACACCAAGTCACTAGTGATTATCATGCTGAATAACAAGAAAAATCTATTAAATAAACCACATCCTTAATCCTGTTTCAGTTATAAGAACATACATTGAAGATCGCACATGACTGACCAATATCAAGCACCTGGCATAAACTAAATCTACAGGTGTTGTAAAATGACATCCAGGTTTACCTGCCAACTACGCGTCACACAGCTTACAAAAAGAAGCAGGTGATATGCTATTCATGTAGAGAATATTTGTGTTCATTTGTACATAAATGAACAGCCAAAATTACGAAGTGCATTGTCTCTCATGTTACAAAGTGACTAAAGAACAAAAGGTATGGTGGCCCTTTAACTTCAAAAAAATAGTAAAGAAATCTTATACAAGGGTTTTTGAAGTCACAAATTTCACAGATTTTAACTCTTCAGCAGAAACAACTATTGCAACACTTACCAAGGTGGATGAAGTTTTTACCAAGTTATGGCTGTTTCAATTGCAAAGTGAAACAAATGCACCTGGCAAGAATAATTTTTCTCTAAACTTATCTCTAACAATGACATACTAACAGAGTAACAGTAATTGAAATGTAGAATCAATTTGCCAGAAAATTTTCTAGCCAAAGCGAAATTTTCTAGCACCAAAAGTAGCGGTACTCTACATTAGAAACCAGAGTTCCGTGACTCGTCAAAGCACGGGGCTCAAAAATGTATATCACACATACAGGGCCGCCTTATATCTAGATCATGATTTATCCTTTACCTGAACAAGATCCTTCATTGTGATAACAAATCATTGTGAGACTGTCTTTGGTGACACTTGTGATTTTAATACGAAAATCTAGGTTCATGTTTTAAGAACTTTATACTTCGTCAGGCCAGATAAAACATAAAAAAGGGATATATTTGACTGGAAAAAGGTGAGAACTTCAAGGGCAAGATATAAGTGGCAACACCAGTAGAGTATCTACAACAGAAAAATGGAGCATTGTATCAGACAAAGAAGAAAGAAGTTTTTCAATTAAATATTACTTGCTAAAAGAAGAGGAAAATAAAGAAAAAGGCCTACCTGCCCAATACAAAAGCCACTTATGTTGTTGGTGTTGGTCTTTCCTCTCAATAGCCCTGAGTGTAGAGTAAACAGGTAAAACAATCCCAACAGTACAGCTGCACATTCCAGTCAATGTCACAAATATTAGTTAAGCTAACTCATTGGGAAGGAATGAAATGAAACAAAACAAATCAAGTCTTCTTTTATTACAACTGAACCATAAATCCTTAAAGACATGTTAAAACTGAATACTGCGTCCGTTTCAAATTAAAAGTTCTATGTTACTTCTTCAAAAGAACCAAGTTAATAGTCCAGTTTCATTTCTGGAGCATAATAAATGCCAAATCCCACAATCATAAACAAGTTTTGTCGTTTCACATGGTTTATGTTGAAATTAGTGTGAAAGTCAAATATGAACTCTTTGGTTGTTTATTCTTTTAACCTCTGAATGTTGAATGTTGGATGCTTAACGATGAAAGGAGCCTCTGACAAGTATGTTTGATTTTGTTTGGCTCTAAATGCTTAATAGAAGAATTTTACAATTTATCTTTATTACTATAAATTTATGATACACATTTGCCTATTGAATGAAAAGAACAGAGACACTAATAGAGAGGACTTGCATCTTAATACTAAATACCGAATTTCAATCCGATCCAGCTGAAGAGGTGAGAAAACAAATGCTATTTCTTCCTTTTATCGCTGAATGCTGAATTTAATCCAATTCGGCTGAAGATGTGAGAAAACAAATACAATTTATTCCTATTAAGCATTAACGGGTAAAAACAAAACCCCAACTGATGGAGTGATATACATCAAATTTAGCAAAAACAAATTAA
>JAKCWG010000393.1:0-71589 GCA_021464415.1 Lonicera japonica | reverse complement strand
TCTCGATGCACCCTTCCTAAAATATTTTCAATAGTGAGCAAACAATTATCGAACGACTTACCGTAAACGGTAATGTCGTCCATAAAAACCTCTAGGGTCTTCTCTACCATATCGTTAAAAATGCTCAACATACATTTTCTAAAAGTGGCCAGTGCATTGCACAAACCAAAAGGCATTTTTTGATAAGCAAAAGTACCAAATGGACATGTGAAGGATGTTATTTCTTGGTTCTCAAGATCAATTTCGATTTGGTTGTACCCAGAGAATCCGTCAAGAAGGAATAGAAACTAATGTCCGCTACTCTTTCAAGTGTTTGATCTAAAAATGGAGAGGGAAATGATCATTTCTAATGACTTCATTTAACTTACGATAGTCTATGCACATTCGCCATCCAATGGTGACTCGTTGAGGTATTAACTCTTCATTTTCATTTTTAACTACCGTAAGCTCGAACTTTTTAGGTATAACTTGGGTCGGACATACCCATTTGCTATCTAAAATTGGATAGATGATCTTAGCATCTAGCAATTTCAACACCTCGATTTTTATTACTTCTTGCATGTGACGATTTAACTGGTGTTGAAACTGCCTTGATGGCTTTGCACCTTTCTCCAAGTGAATTTTGTGAGTGCAAATTAATGGACTAATTCCTTGGAAGTCAGCTAACTTCCACCCAAAAGCTTTTTGATACTTACTTAGCATACTTACCAACCGTTCTTCTTGTTCCTTTGAGAGTTCGGAGGAGATTACCATGGGGTAAGTTTCAAAAGTACCTAGAAAAGCGTACTTCAAATTGCTAGGAAGAGGCTTGAGCTCTATCTTTCCTTCAAGCTTCGGTGGTTCCACTTGCACATCATCTTCTAGCTTCAAAAGTTCTTCATTGTTCCTATCATTCAAAGAAACACATGTACACGTTTCTCGGGATCATTGGGAGTGGTTAGTTAGCAAATCTTTCAATGATTCCAATTCATATGTGGAAGAAAAATGATCTTGTACTAGTGACTCTATCTTGTTTACATGTTCAATTTCATCATCAAAATCATCTTGTTTATTACTTATTGAAAATACGTTGAGCTCAAAAGTCATATTTCAAAAGGCCAATTTTATAATCCCATTATTGCAATTGATGATAGCATTTGATGCTGCAAGAAAGGGCCTTCCCAAAATCACGGGAATCTCATTTTCAGGATTGGATACCAGTTGTATGTCAAGAACTATGAAATCCACGGGGAAAATAGAACTTATCAATTTGAACTAAAACATCTTCTACAATTCCCTTTAGGATCTTGACCGATCGATCCGCCAATTGGATCGTGACTTTTGTAGCTTTCAACTCTCCTAAACCCAATTGTTGGTAAACAAGATATGGCAAAACATTAACACTAGCACCCAAATCAAGTAAGGCATTTTTGATTCTAATGTTGCTAATCAAACATGAAATGGTGGGACAACCAGGATCTTTGAATTTTGGGATTCGGGTGCCTTGCATTATTGAACTCACTTGTTCTGCCATAAATGCCTTCTTTTTAACATTTAATCGCCGCTTAGTGGTGCACAAATCTTTTAAAATTTTTGCATAAGAAGGAATTTGTTTCACCACATCAAGTAATTGAATATTAATTTTCACTTGTTTGAACACATCAAGGATTTTGGCATTTCGGGTCTCCTTCAAAGGTTGAGATAACCTTTTCGAAAAAGGGATTTTGACACTACTCTTGATTTTCTCCAAATCCGCTTTTTCGACTCTCTCTTCTTCCCTCATTCTCTCTTTAATAGTGACCTTCTCAACTTGGCTTAACTCAGCTATGTCCACCGACTTTTTGGCCTTAGGAACTATAGTTTTGTCAATTTCTTTCCCACTCCTAAGGATGGTGATAAATTTCAACTCCTCAACATTGCCACTCAATTCTCCCGCATTGATCATTAAAGCTTGGCCTCAGGGATTAACTAAGGGTTAGGATGGAAACTTTCCTTTTTCTTAAGTAAACAATGCGGTTGTGAGTTTGGACATTTGGATTTTCAAATTACTAACCTCTCTATTGGTCTTATCTATAAATTGCCGTAAAAGAGACTCCAAATTTGAATTTGGGTTTAGGTTAGTTTGGCCAAAAGAGTTATTTTGAGGTGGAGGTGGCCTTTGTTGGTATGGGTTTGAATTTACATTTTGATGAGCAATTTGATTTCCCCCCAACTAAAGTTAGGATGATTCCTCCACCCTTCATTGTACTTTTGAGAAAATGGATCATTGTGTGGTCTAGGATACGAGTTCATATCATTCACTTGTGAGGGGCTTTGAAGAACCTCTTTGAAGGCCGGGATTTTGTGACATTCCTCCGTGGAATACCCCACATTTTCACAAATGACACAAATGGTGCTAGTACCTCCAATACCTTCCCTCATTTTATTAGCCTCTATAGCTTCAATCTTCTTTTACAATTGAATGAATTTCAACTCAATGTCATCACCTTTGGACAATTGGTACAACCCCCCTCTCTCGGAACTTTACCCTTACCCTCATCCGTGTAAGTGTTCCAATTTTGGGCACCCTCGGCTACTTCGTCGAAGTACAACAAAGCTTCTTTTGGAATTTTGCTCAAAAATTTTTTTTTACACATCGTTTCCACAAACGTGAGCATGGCGGGAGTAAGTGATTCGTAAAAATAGCTAACAATACTCCATGTCTCATGTCCATGATGGGGGAAAGAATTCAAAAGCTCTTTGTATATTTTCCAACATTTGTAAAAGCTCTCATTTTCTTTGGGAGAAAAATTTAAAATTTGCCTTCTTAAAGCATTGGTTCGATGAACGAAAAAGATTTTTTTTTAAAATTCGGTTTGTAATTCTTGCCAAGTTCAAATGGAGTTGGAACGTAAAGAATTTAGCTATATTTTTCCTTTATCTTTTAGAGAGAATGAAAAAAGTTTTAACCTCAATATTTCTTCATTTGTGTTAACTTCTATAATGGTAGAGCAAACTTCCTCAAAATCTTTTAAATGTAAATAAGGGTTTTCTGAATCCATACCATGAAATGATGGTATATGTTGCAACATACCTGATCTGAGATTGAATGTTCCGGCTTGACCCGTGAGAATGACAATGCAAGAATTTGAAGTGCCTCGATGAGGTTGAAGATAATCTCGCATTGTACGAACTGGTTTAGGATGATTATTGTTCTCTCCAGTATTTGACTCATTGTCCTTGTTATCCATTTCGGAAGGAGTAGGTGAAAGAGTAGGATACCTTCGTAGTGGTTGGCCTCTTGGTGGACTTATGTGAAGATCAATGTACAAATTTTCGGGCATAAGCCTGGAAGGGTGATCTCGAATAAAATTTTTCGCCTAAAAAAAATAAATAATAATAAGTAGGAAAAATAATTTACAAAAGGAGAGAATACTTACAAAGTGAATTTTTATACAAAACCTGTAATCCGTCTTTCGCTGTATCCCCGGCAACGGCGCCAAAAACTTGATGCGCCGAAAATACTTCCGTGCTTAGGTACCCAAATGCAAGTTGTCAAGTTATAATACTTGGTAAGTCCAAGTGTCGAAACACAAGGATAGTCGGAAAGACGATGTGGTAATTACGAGTCCAAGGTTTTGTTAAAGAGAATTTAATTGGTTGATTTTAAAGTCTTGCAATAAAAATTAAAATGATGTAACAATAAATGAGAAAAGTCTAAGGCATTATAGCATTCATTTGTTTTGCAAAGTTACGTAAAATCAACTTCATTCAAAGTCCTCAATGCAATTCCTAAGTGTTAAGTATTTTACCCATTTCTAAGCAAAAGGGTGTGGAGCAAAAGCAACTCATTCCTATATAATGTCAACCAAGTCTATCTCTCGTGTTTTATCTTGTGACAAAGGTTGTGAAGCAAGTGTAACCCATTCTCATATACTGTCAACTAAGATTCAAACTTAAAATATACAAAAAGAAAAGGCATAAATTTAAACTAGGCATTTAAGAACTCATTGTTAGTTTCTCCAGGCAAATGACTTGATTATGAAAATGACCAACTACAAAGAGTTTAGCTCGATTGGGAGGTTTAGGTGGAGGCCAAACCGTCCTATATAGACTTATTTGATAAATACAAATTGAATCCTTAAAATGATAAGTGAAGTTGTTTATGACATAAATTTAAAAGATCATCTTTGGCAATACTTTAACTAAGAAGATGATGAGTCTTAAAATCACATAAAGTGTAGGAAGCACTCAACATATCATTAAAGTATTCAAAGATTAAAATCTCAAATTTATGATATTTTCTTGAATATTCAAAGACTAATCATGCTTGGCAATGAAAAGTAGCTCATTCAAAGAAAGAATGGACATAGGCTAGTAAGAAATACACAAGTGTATCATCTCCTCATTAATGCTTGAGATCTATGTATACAAAGCATACAAAGTCAAATCATCATATGAAAATTATCTTACTAGCTTATGAATGATTGAAAAAATAGAGAAGATGAAGGATTCAAAAAGTATTTAACAATACTAACAATGGAATAAGAATTGAAATTACATAATTAATGCATTGCAAATTTCATCTTTTAGCCTTAGCAAAGAAATTTACTCCATAATAAATGTGGAGACAAGAATTATAAAAGTGAACTCCATTTCTCTCTCTAGAAAAAACTATTACAAGCTCTCTATAAATTGAGAAATGAAAAGTAAAATAAAATGGGTCCTCTCCAAAACAACAATGAAGACTATAAATAGGAGTGTTGTGTTGGATGGCCAAAATAAAAAATGCTTTTTTTTTTTTATTTTTGGTGGATAAATCCACTATCTTGGATACTCTTTGGTCACATGGAGAATTCCACTTTTCTTGGATGCTCTTTGGTCGCAAGGAGAATTTCCTTTCTTGAATTCTTTTTGTCCCATGAAAAATTCCACCATTGTAATAAATACAATATTTCTTGAAACCTAAAGACACCAAAATAAACACAAAATGTGCCCTTCCAAGCATTGTTAAAAACAAAAGTGCTACGAGACTAATCGTGAAATAAGTTAGCAAATCGAGTAGTTTTAGAGAAATAAACGAGTCAAACAACTCCAAAAATGAGAGTATGAATGACAATAGTAAGCATTTATCAGTGATTAAGGCTCATGTTTGATAAAAACAGAAGCAAAGAAATTCCAAAGCCAATGCAATGGGTAGGAAAATTCTCAAGCGAGGAGGAAATAAGGGCATTGAAAAACATAAAATGATGTAAGATTAACACCTTCTTCCCTGAATAGGCCGGAAGGGACCAAGAATTCAAGAAGAGTTTTATTCCAATGATCCAGGGGGGAAAGCCTGAGGTTAAAGTTGAAAGCAGAGTCCACCACCACGCAAAAAGGTTTAAAAGTCAAAAGAAACCAACTCATTTTCTTCCCAGCAAGGGAAAAGTCAAACTCAGGGTAATAAAAGGATTTTTCGAAAGAAACAGAACTTGAACTTTCAAAAGCAAGTACAACTCTCTCTAGAAAATTATTTCTTGATAGGATAGTTACAACCATCGTGCAAAATCAACAGCCAGAAGCAATACCAATATAAGCGAATTGGGAAGAAGACCAGAAGAAGTATGGTATTGGGCAAAATATCCTCAAAAGCGTGTCTTGAATTCTGTGATATGAATGGGACAAAAAGATTCTGAAGAAGAACTTGACCAACTTAGTTGAAGCTAACCTCAGGCTGTGACATCAAGATGAAACCCTATCGATCGCGAGGGCCTTTCATAAGGTTTGTATTTTTAGTTGGCTTGATTTTGATACCAAAAGCACATTTTTCGTGGTAGTCATTTGAATAGGATTGATGATTTAAAGATGCGATAATCAATAAAATCTCGCCAAACATACCGGACGCACATTACAAAGTTTTAAGTGTTTTTACCAAGTTTTGCTGAAATCTGATAAGTTGTGTTGACACAATTTAATGATAAAACAATTTTTTTTTTCATGTTCATCATGTTCCAAAAGTTATCTCTAAAAATTTGGATCGAATCAAAATTCAAAAAAATTTAATATGGCGAAAAAGAGATTTAAAATAAAAAATAAGTTTTAATTTTAAGAAATTTGGGAATGTTTTGGGAAAAAAAAAGGAAAAAGGAAAATTTCAAAAAGTCAAAATCACCTTTTTTCTTAATCCATGAGCAGCCATATCTCAAAAGTGGGCCAAGGATACTAAGTGGTTTTCAAGCCACGTGTGAATTCAAAAAATAAAAAGGAGTGCATAGCTTATAAGGTGGACTAGTACACCTTGCAATATGTGTACCAGTTTGGTGCAAAATGTGACCTTTGCTGCATAAATTGTGGGCAAGTAATTGTAGTAAGTCATCGAGTTTTTAATTATGTTTTGTTCTTAATAAAGTACTGTTGATTAGTCCTAAGAATTAGTCGTATGCAAATAGGGATACCTTGATTAATATAACTACTAAAAAACACACAAGTTTTGAAAATAAAATTGATTAGACATAGGATTTTTATTCAACTTATTAAATATAAAATTATTTTTGGTAAAAACCCAAAAATCAACTTGGGCAATTAAGATCCTAAATTCTCATATCTCGCTCTTATCAATCTTAACACAACCCGTTTTTAGGCTATGACATCAAATACGAAGTCTTTTAGCGAAAACCTCTCACTCTTAAAAGTCATTAACATGTTATACCTTTCTTTCCCTTCGTGGATGTATCCTTTGGGAATTACAAAGAAAACCTATATTATGGTAGTAAGTATGAAATCTTATCATGAAGACCTTTCACTCTTGACAATTTTAACCAAAACTTTTCAGGCTATGTCAGCAAGTACAAAGTTTTATCACGAAGATCTCTCGCTCTTGGAAGTCAGTAACATGACATACCTTCTGATGGTGGCTAGGAGTGCCATTTGATAGAAACCATCGTAAAGGAGTATCTCCTGATGGAAAGCCATGGTTATGGCAACAAGATGGCTTCCTTTCACGAGGACTAAGTACTCTTGGTAACAACTAATACACCTTTTTCTAAAGCTCAGGAAAGTCGTATTACACCTGGTGAAGTCAAGAAGCTAGGTGTCTTTTAGAATAATATGAATTTTGACAATTTTTTTTTATCTTTATAGTAATCAAATACAAATTAACGCACAAAAGTTATCTGAAGTAGCACAGGCAATAAGATATATTAATAATCAAATATAAATTAACGCACAAAAGTTGTTTTTCCCTTAAAATATTCTTACTTTATAGCTAACCCTCAAATATGCATTCTATCCCTTCATCTACTCCCTTTGACAAGGTCTCGCCCTTTTGGTACATTCTTCCCCTTGGGAAAATAAAATTTTCTCTCCCTGAGGATTATTAATTTCCCTCCTTATTCTCATAGGAAAAGTCAAATAAACAAGTATGGAAAGTAGTAAAGCATGAAACACTTGAACTAGAATCATTTAAAGCATATAATATCAACTAAGCATATATCATATTCTGTCCAAGTAAAGAGATCCTAGATAGCAAAGATATCAACAATATCCAAAACCTCATGGCTAGACCTCGAGAAACTCTTTATCACTAACTCTCATATATCATGGACTTTGTTTAGAGCTTCGAGAGCAAAATTGCCCAGAAAAATTCAACACAAATACTCGACATGCATTGCCAAGTAACATGTATCATATCCGAAATATACCAATTAAGCTAAAAAAATTTCCATTAACATTAGACATGCACTATGCATATAACAATTTATCAACAATTCAGGATATATACACTAAGCAATAGTGTAAAAGTATATATCCCATTGTGCTTTTAAATATGGGTTCTACAAAATAATATGAGTGTTGAAATACTCGCGCGTCCATATACAACATAATTTAAAAAGCGTCCAAGGCATTATTTTTCAACTAAATATGTTTTTCCCTCAGATGCAATTTTGCATTTGAACTTGTGATGTTTATGTGCAAGCATCTTATCGTTTGACGGAGGCTTTCTCCCTAGTGGAAGCCAGTTATTTCCTTTTGGAACTTTCGGTTATCTTTCCACTATGGTAGCCATTTTTCATCACATGATTATGTTTTATTTTTTTACTTAAACTACATCATCAAAATCTCAGTGCATTAATCACAATGACTTTCATATGCTTTTGGTCCATAAATAAACAGTTTATAGGAGTTTTTGAAGTTTTAAATTAAAAGCAGAAGCCTACCCTCTTGTGATTACTCAATATGAATTAATGTGGATCATGCAGTGTAGTGTGTAAAATATATACAAAAACGTTTATGTGATTGAAAAACATATTAGCAGTTATCAAATTATTAAAGTATCACACACACATATCTCCAAATTAAGTTTATAATCATGGAAATATGTAAATATCCAGAAATAGAGACCAGTTACAATCACATCATTGTATATAATGGATTTCAAAACATTAGCAATATTGCAATAAAAATTCAAAACCAAAATCCACTTTGATTTGGTATCTACGCAAGGAGCTAAAATCGTCCGAAGCAACAGACTCACCTAGCATAACCATCCATCCAGCCAATCCCATACTAGGCGGACAGGCTAACAGCTAATTAGTAGGTGTAATGATCCCTTTTGAGACCCAAATCATTTTAATACATGGAGTGTTATCCTTTTTATGTTCCTTGACTTGTCTAACAATAGACTCACCACCCAAAACCTTAACCCTCTTTTTTTTCGTCTTCTTGGGCCCCCACATAGGTTTATGTTTAGGAGCTGGAACACTCATTGTCTTCTTCATTAAAGCTTGCCAACTAATTAAACTCATGTAAGTGACTTCCCTCTAGCAATATTCACACCATAAAGGTTATGAGAGTGTGTGTTTGTACACATCAAATGGTATCACTTGATCTTCAAGAAATTTTGATTAAGAATTTTTTTTAAAAATCATTTTTTGAGAAAAAAAAACGTGGCCCCTATTTTGTAGCACTCTTTTTTTTTCTCCAAATTTTAAAAAACTCAACTCAAAAACATCTCTACTTTTACAATTCCCAAAAAAACCTTAACCTTACTTTCTCTCTCTAAAAAAACTTTTAAAACACTATAACTTTAAATTCAAAAATCAAAATTAAATAAACATTAGGGTGGGCAAATGCCCATGTTGTCTTTTACTTAGTTCCTCTTTTGTCACCGTATCCTATGAAATCATCCCCTCATGTCATAAAGTAATTGTAATGTGATTGCTTTATTTTTATATGTAAATAGATAACAATCGCACCTCGAGTTCCATTTGGTAGATACGGATTCCCTCAAAGTTGTTATAGCTATGACATGTATACGTATAATTGCATACCATATAACACATTGCAAATGACCCACATATACTAGCATTAAAATTCCGGAGCAGGCCTTGCTGAAAGTCCAATCGATTGCTGCAATAATGCTATCTAGCTCGCAATCACCAAATTACTATCGGACGATAGATGACCATGAATATTGGACCGAGTAATTCTGAGCACTTCGAGATTGACACACATTGAGGATGGTTTGTTAAGAAAGGATGTGTTATGATAGTTTATGCTAGTGCTTGAACTGGAAGAGCAATTACTTCCTATACCGATTGGGTATAGAATTATAACATTACCACATCTATCGAAGCAATTTGGGGAAATTGTTCCATTGAATGGTTGTTGGGCTATTGTGGATTTGATTATTAGAGATGATGATAGGAGTATGATTTGGAAGAGGGAAAAATGATAAACCATTATTCCCTCTTTCTCTTACAAATTAAATACACACGTTGGCATAAATAGGGGTGTTCATGGATGGAAGGGGTCGAAATATCCTTATTAGGAAAATTTTCATAAACTTCATAATTCCAAATACATTTCTAATTGCAATTCCACAAATTTTGGAAATTCAAGAAATGTTAAAAAAATCAAAAGTTCGGAATCTTCAGAATTTTCGAAATTTTCTTGTTTCTTAAATTTTGACATAACTTCAACATTATTTAAAAGGTAGCTGATGAATTGTGATTTTTTTAATGAACCATTTTGCAGTAATCAACCAGCACAAAAACAACATAGACAACATGGTATTATAACTATTAGAAGTTTAATTAGACAACAAAACACTAAATACTATTTTGTATTCTTCCATGCATTATTATTAAAGATATTAGTTTAAGCAATGTACCAAATCTCGTATCAAAAAAATAAGTTGTATAATTGTCCTAAATTAAAACTAATTTTTTTTATTATGAAGTTCTAAAAGGTCAAGAGTTATCTTAAATTGAGATGGATTGGAAGAATACATAAAAGATACAAACAAAAACTAAAAACATCATATAAATATATCATCAATAAATTTAGAAATAATATAACTATTATACACCAAATCATGCATTTTCAGAAATTTAGAAATTTGAATATAGTTTCCAATTCTATTCCATTTTTCTTCGGAAAAGTCAAAAATCGAAAAATTAGAAATTGAAATGCTATATCCCATACCAAATTCGGAAAAAAATTGGATCGGATTTTGAAAATTTTGGAAGTTCAAAACGTTTGAACACCCCTATGCATAACATGTATAACTATGCATGTTTAGTGCTATTTACACATTATTTCTTGAAGTTTGCTTATGTTTTCACTTTGAACAAAATCTAATGTGTTGTTTGTTTCTTTGTCGGAAAATGCCATGTGTAACTGATGTGGCAAGAAAGTCATAGTGACACGTGTTAGTTTATGTCAAAGAAACAAAAAGACTTGTTGAATTTTGGACAAAAGTGGCAATGGGAACACATTTTACGTATAAATTATCTAAATCTTAGGATCCCATTGCAAATAGTATCTACCTTCTAGACATGGGTTGGGGTAGAGGAAGAAGCGCTTAAATTAAAGTCTTAAATGGAAGAAGTTTCA
The DNA here is from genome assembly GCA_021464415.1 of Lonicera japonica. Taxonomy (NCBI): domain Eukaryota; kingdom Viridiplantae; phylum Streptophyta; class Magnoliopsida; order Dipsacales; family Caprifoliaceae; genus Lonicera; species Lonicera japonica. Next base: position 60,753 of record JAKCWG010000393.1, on the reverse strand, counting down.
TTGGATGATCGAGGAAAGTCTTTTGGAGATTAGTCCAACTTCAAAAGGATGGTCTTTGTGCATATATTCCAAGCCTACCATTAATGACCAATTTCTAGTATATATTTTAATTATCTCACTACAAAGTTATGTGCCTGAAAACAACAACTGAAAAGTTTAGGGACGTTACAAATATTATTTTATAATAATCTGAGAGAGACAGAAATTTGAATTAACTAGTAGAGTTTCGTTCTAAAAGTTAAAGTAGGCACAAAGTACGTATACATATATCAGTCCAACTTAATTTAAGATAAACAAGACTGGTGAAGATGATCGACGCAATGTAAGACTTAATGCCATCAATTTCTATGAAAAGATTATGATTAAAAGTCGTTAACAGTCAGTGAGATTTTATCTAAAATTTAATGGCCGGAAATGAACATATATATCAATTTTTTATTACAACAACTTTCAAATTAAATTTTCTAGTAAATTTTGTATAGATAATCGACTTATTATCAAGCGTATCTCAGCTAAGTTTGAAGATTAAATTTGTATGTCAACTTCTGAAAACGGGCGATCCTTCTTTTACTTAAAAAGAGGACCGTCCTCCTTATAGCAAAGTTATATATATAGAATTAAGTTCGTCAATAAATCGAATCCCTCACTCCTAACGACATTATCACTCATCTCTTTCTAGCTAATACCTATGACAACCATCAAATTAGTGTGTTATGTAAAGCTGTTTGCAGGGAACAAAGTTATATTTAGTACTACTTTAATTACAAAATTATTTATTAATCTATGGAATAGGAAAATATTTGTTTTTTAAGGGACCAGGTTAATAACGAATTTTTTAATTTTAATTTTTTTTTTTGTAAAATTACAAGGCCAACTTTACTATAGATATATATATATATATTAATTTTTTTAAATAATAGAGGGGGCAAATCAGCATAAACAATGGGTAAGAATCAAGCTTTTGAGTGGGTACGTGGGAGATGTGAGCGAGAGACTCGAAACATGGCTCTTTTTACAACTTTCAATACAATCAACCACTTGGACTACCATGATCCTTTTCATAACATATTTCTTTTTTCAACATTTATGTCAACAAACTAAAATTATACCTACTATTGTTTTTTGTTTTTTTTAAAGAAAAATGGAAATTTTAATTAGTACGTCCTAACATTAATCTTCTTTAGAATTATATGGGGCAGAGTCTTTCTTCTTTTCTTCTTAAAATAAAAGGTTAAAAAATTACAGCGGGCAAAGTTATTAGAATTAATTTTATTTTTTTAAACTCTAGTGAAAGAAAAATTATTTGTAATTAACATTGTTTAGAGATTAAAGTGAACGAACTTAAGTAGTAGGTACATGCACAAAAACTCCTAGCTCAATGGTACGCACAATTGTGGACACCCCAATCTGCGACGCTCGCAAGAACCCAAGAACTCCCAAAGAGTTTACATCGAATTCCAGACTCACCCACACACTAGAAACACTCTGGAAAGGTTTGTTGCACGACAAACCATCCCACTGTGAGGATTTATTGCGCGACAAGTTAAACCTAGTTTGAAGTACGAAAAACCCATTAAACACAAGTAAACAACTCTCTGACACATCACTATGTCAAAACCCATCACTAAAATTGTTTGTCGTGCGACAAACCATCCTACTGTAGGGGTTTGTCACATGACAAACCTTCTCAGTAGTATTTATACTACCACACCCCCATGGGATTATGGACATGGTTTTACACTAAAATTTCATATATATTCTCCTATAATTTCTAATTTCAAGGTGTTTTAGAAAAGTTCGCTTTTGGAATTCTCTGATTTCTGAAAAGATCGTGCTTAGTCTTGACACCTTGAGTGTTATATTATAAAATCAAATTACCGAAAATTTCTGAAGAGGAAAAGAAAGTATCCGTTGGAGGTCTCTGTTGGAATTTATTTTTTCTTATTATTATTATATAGTCGAGAATGTAATCAACGGAACCTCTCTTTGAATTAAGTGTCTAAATTATATAGTGTAAAATTATTATAACTTTTGTTCTATCCACTTCTAATTGGATAAACTGATTGTTAAATTACTAATATTCCACTGCTCTTATTATTATCTCTTAAAAAATACGTTGAAAACCCTTTTCAAAAAACATAATAAATAAGACTAATTAGTTTTATAAAGGAATATTGTCAATGTATAGCATGTCTTCCGCGTAGACTGTGATATACCTTATACACTCTTAAGGGGTTTAATGATTAAGGATTGTCGGTACTACAACTGACTAAACTGAATAACACTAAGAGTTTACCAATAAGAGAAATGAAACTTCAAAAAATGAATCAAACGTATCTTTAGCATTTATGCCTTGATCATATTAATCTAAAAATAATTCAAAGAATGGTGAAAAATGGACCATTAGGTTCCTTGGAAGTAGAGGCGCTTATAGTCCATGAATCTTGTTTAGAAGGTAAACCGACGAAGAGACCATTGTCGGCAAAAGGTTATAGGGCAAAAGAAATGTTAGAACTAATTCACTCTAATTTGAGTGGTCCTATGATTGTCAAGGCTAAAGGAGGCTTTAAGTACTTCATCACATACATAGATGATTACTCAAGGTATTGATAATTTAATTAATGTGTCGTAATTCCGAAGTCATTGAGAAATTCAAGGAATTGAAGGCAGAAATGGAGAAACCTCTAGAAAAATGTATCAAATCACTACAATCAGATCATGGTGGTGGATACCTTTTGGGAGAGTTCAGGGAATACTTATCAGGGGTGGGGGTGGCTTCTTCCAACGTAAGCGCAGTTTCGTCCCTGCTTATTTCAATGGGGCATCAGGTTCGAAATATCAAGAGAAAAATCTTATGAATAATTACAGTGCTATGAGCCTCTAGTGCTATTTTAAAGTGCAAAGGAGTGAAGCTGGAAATTAAGAGATTAGAAATAGTATGGGTTGCTGAAAATTTTGTACTAAAAGTGATAGTGTTTTGATACTCTGATTTGTTATTTGCACTTTATGATGCAAATGGAACTACAAATGCATGAAGGACACATAAGATTTGAATAGATAGTGTAACACTTTGTGTTTAAATTATTGTTAATTATTTTGTATTAGACAATTATCGTGTAAAATTTGTATTGTGAAAACTTTCTATCCATTATATGGAGAAAACTTCCCTTCGAAAATTGTAGATCTTTGAATTTCCTTTCTGTGGGATATAAAGGTCGTTTAAATCGGATTTTCGAGCGAGAAGTTATGGCCAAAACAAGAACAAGGCAAAGTTTACCTGCGGACCGGTATTGAGATTTTGGCATATCGGTCCGGCGTATAAGTTTTGGGAAAAAATTGGCTGCGGACTAATATGGAGTTTTTGCATACCGGTCCAATGTTTAAAAATTGGGAAAAATGTAAGCTGCGGATTGTTATCCCATTTTCTGCATACCGGTCCGCCAGACGAAATAATGCACCAACTTAACTCGATTTAAGTGTATTTTATCCACTTTTTTCACCTATTTCGACCCAAAAACACCCAAAAACATCTAGAGGGTTCTAGAGAGAGAAATATGAGAGTTTTTAAGCAAATTTCGCATGTTTTTCAACCTTGATTCGAGATTTAAGCTTCAAATCACCCGAATCTTGTTCTTATTCACTATTCATTGTCTTCAACGTTAGGATTTCTTTGGAGGAAGCTTGGATCATCATCTTTCTTTCTTCTTCATCGCTAAAAACTCTAGGTAGGGGTTTTCTTGTCTCCAAAACTTAATAACATGATTTTATTACTCGATAACCATTGTATTTAACTTGTGTTTGTTTGAGAAATTGAATATAAGAAAGTTTATGAAAATTAAACTTAGTGATTTATAAAGCTATAAATGAATGCTTTGAGGCAAGATATGCCATCGACACTTGATATTAAGCATTATTTCAATCGTGTGAGATATCCCTTGGTTGTAAGGATGTTGTTTGTTGATAAGATGGTCTATTGATGAATTAAGCATATCAAGGGATATCAAGAAAACTTGTTTGTACGTGTATGGCATAAATTGCTTCATATGTTAATAAATAGCATGTTATGCATATTACATATGATTATTGTGTCAACCGACATCATGGCGAATATCTCGATGACTTCGGGATGTTCTCGTAATATATGAATTGGAAGAGATCTTTGGAAGAACTTATATCTCTTATTTGTGATGAGGAGGGCTTGTAATGCTCTTGGTGTTTGAAAATGAGATTGTGTAATGATATGGTGCTTGCCGGGATGGGAAAATAAGTACAGCCCAGTGCCCTTGGGTTGAAAATCCCTAAACCCCTAGGGGAAGCAAGGTTTGGCCGCCTATAAGACACCGGTGGGGAGTCTGGGAACCTAGGCAAATTGGCAAGGCACTATGGCATCTATTGTTTTCTATGTCTATATAGGATAGGCACGGTTGATCCCATAGCATTATCATGATGGCCTTGTATCTCTTGCGACAATGGATCATATTTACAGTTCAGATTCTCTACTATGCGGTAAATGGTTGACACGGGAGGTAACTTGCATTAGCACGCATGTTCATACATTGTTTACATGATGAAGATTCTAAATTGTATTAATAAACAAAACATGATTTGATATATGTGTTTTAAAACCTGTGTTGAATCACTATGCCCTATATTCCCCCCCCCCCCCCACTGAGCAAATAGCTCACCCCGTTTTCTTAAACAATACAGGTACCCATGAGGCTAATGAGGACAGAGAGGTAACGGGATCAGGGACGAAATAGGGGCTCTCATACAGCAAAATTTTTGTGTTATATATGTTTTCTTGGGAAGCCACAACTAGCTCGAAGATTGTTAAATATTTTTAGAAGCTTATATGATTTGGTTTGCATATCTGTTATAAACATGTGAAAGTTATATTATCATATTTACACTTCATGTTTAGTTACTCATGACTTGTAGATGATGTTGATTTCTTACTTTCTTACACACCTATCTTAGTTCAACTAAGACGGGTTAGTAACACTCTAGGTCTTAATTACATATGTTATCCTGTGGATTAAGGCGGGGATGTTATAGATAGCTTGCATAAAAATGTATAAAACTTGGTGTTATTTGGGTTATAATGACAACATATCTTAATCCAGTTTAGTATTTTATAATGTTGTTGTAGTTTGCTATTGCTAGTACATTTTATTATTTGTGGTTCATGTAATTCATATGTAACATGTTTAATTGATTACAATAATAAGAAATAAATGTATGTAAATTCATTCCAAGACAAGTAAATGAGAGTCATGAAAAAAGGTTTACGGGTGCTTCTTAATGACACTAATATTGTTGGTTTAAACAATTTTCCACGATAGTTAACTACCACAGTAACTGTTATTTCATGAGCCTTGACCATTGTCGTTGAGTTTCACAAACTTTCTAGAACACCCCTTCACAATGACACCAAGAAAGTGTCGTGGTAACCCTTTCATGACACGTTTAAGATGTCGAAAATGATAATTTGCAAGTGATCAAGCGTTATTGTGGGGAAGACGATCCCCCTTGGGAATGTGGCATGATTATTGAGGATATCAAAATTTTGTTGAGAGTTTCCAACTTCTCGTTATATTTGTTAGAGATCGGGTAATGCTATTGATTTCTCCTTGTTTTGAGATCGGGTATCATCCCCCTCCCCATGTGAGGATCTCATAAATTTACCCCATAAGGAAGTGAATTGTAATTTATATTTTGCAAAAAATTGTAAAGCAACAACCGAATTTTTGTCGGTCTATTTTAAAAGTTCCATGATAAATAAGAAATAAATTAGTTGATAAAGTTCATGTCATAGATTTACATAATATTTGCTACTTAAAATTGTAACTTGATTATAAAGTAGTAGAATTTTTAAGCAAGAACTAATCAATATTTGACCTTTTCATTCAAATTGATCTATAAAGAATCATGTAAAAACTTGCCCTCTTGTTTATTGAAATAGGAGTCATATTATAAAAAGTAAAAAATATGTAAGTTATGGAGAAAAAGGAAGAGAAAAATAAAAGGCAAATCCTTACAATCAGTACAATTACTGAATTAAGAGCGGTTGAACATCTGTATGCACAATTGAAGTTGAAGTTGAAGCAGTCTCCCAAGACTTTGGAAATTCATTTATGTCATATTCCAACTCTTCATAATGTTGTTGAAGGGTTGATGCACCATTCGACATTCTAATTGCTTCTAACTCCATTGCCACTTCTTTCATTGTAGGTCTTTGTCGCCCATTCAAGTTTAAAGATCTTCTTGCAAGGTTAGCAACCCCTATGATCTCATATTTTTTACCCTCATTCTGAACTCTACTATCAAGAATATCAAATATGCGGTTCTCTTCCATTGCCAATATGAAGTAAGATGTTAAACTTCGCATTTCGTCGGACCATGTTAAAGAGATTAGTTTTTGTCCAGTTAAAAGCTCGATAAGAACTATTGCGAAGCTATAAACATCGCTTTTCTCTGTAAATTGGCTTGATTGGAAGTACTCTGGGTCCAGGTATCCAAGTGTCCCAAATATTCATGTTGTCAAATGAGTTTGATCAACTGCAATTGATTTTGAAGTTCCAAAGTCTGCCACATTTTATCTATATTTATCATCCAAAAGTATGTTTGCCGACTTGATATCACGTTGATAAATTGGAAATGAAGCAGAACAGTGTAGATAGGAGAGAGCTACTACAACTTCAGTAGCAATCCGTAAACGTACATCCCAAGTAAGTGGGAAATCTTCACTTTCATCTTGGGTATATTGTAAGAGGGTTCCATTCGGGATGAACTCATAAACCAAGAGAGGAACTTCTGTCTCCAAACAACATCCATGAAGCTTAACGATATTTCGATGGTTAATTTGCGATAAAATTGCAACCTCGTTAATAAATTGGTCAAGCTGGCCTTCGTCCACCTTTGTAGACTTTTTAACTACAGCAGTTTTTCCATTTGGTAACATCCCTTTGTAAACAGTACCATGACCTCCATGGCCAAGAACTCGATTTTCATTATAGTAATCAGTGGCCTTTTCCAATTCTTTAGAACTAAAAATTCTTGTTTTCTCAATGTTCCCATCTTCACCACTAGACAATTGTTGTTGTAGTAACAAACCACCATTCCGCTTGAAGAATTTTTGCATGAGCTTCATTTTCTTTCTTTTTCTTAGCAGTTTATACATCCACTACAACCCAAGAAATAAAAGTATTGCTCCAAAACCAATGCATGTACATGCATTATCATATTATAGGATAGGTATTATCACTCTGTTAATATATTGAAGCAATATAAGGGCTCTTATTTACATTTGAATGATTTATTTAATTTTTCCTTAGTACGTTGACAAACTAGGGATCAAACTAATTACCTTTAATTTATATATTACTACGTAAAAGGCAAAAAACTAAGTGGGTTATTATAAACCTTTCGATTTATTAGTTTAGAAAAGCCAAAAGCCTACTTACACTTTAGGAATAATTATAACACTAAGAAATGAAACCCCCAGAATTTTGGCTCCACTTATATATAGAGATAGGGGTAGACCTTGTAATTTTCCAAGAGGTGGGTTAATAGTAACAGAAAAAAATTTGAAAATATAACCATATAGTGAAAAGAAAATTTAATACCATAATTTAAATATTTGAGTTCATACTTAAGAAAAGTATCTAAAAAAATTGAGCTCGATGAGTTTTTAATTATTCAAATTCATGTATTATAGACCCTAAAATATATTTGAGCTGGGTTAAGGGGTGGGTTTAAACTAATATTTTTTATTTTTTTTACAAGTGCTAAAAGGTTTTTAAAAGTTTTTGCCTATGCTAAAACCTGCCATGTCTCTCCTGTGTCCCACCATTACCTGAAACAGACACTTAGGAGACATATAAATTATGTCTCCCAAGAGCAGATGTATGTCGCCTAAGCCATAGGCGACATACGGTACGTCGCTTCAGTGATGTCGGATAAGTGGTGTTGCCTAACATCTTACCCGACATACAAATAGAGTATGTCGCTTAACTGGTTCACTTTGGAGACATAAGCAATAGAGTATGTCTCTTAAGTGGTTGACTTAGGAGACATACTCTATTGCATATGTCTCCTAAGTAGTACAATTATGAGACTTACTCTATTGCGTATGTCTCTTAAAGTTACCACTTAAGCGACATACGATACTTGTATGTGGCTTAAGTGATTGACTTAGGAGACATACAAACGTATGTATGTCGCATAACTCTCTTTGGTCAAAGGTATTGATAACCACTTAGGAGACATACTTTAATTTGTATGTCTCCTAAGAGGTTCCGGACCTACTTCATAATAGTCTATATTATTGTGCAGCCACACCTGCACTTTTCTACAAATCAACCTATGTTATAAATTTGATACCAATTCATTCACAAAAAAATTTTTCTACAAATCAAACTACAATATAAATTTGATACCAATTCATTCACACACAATTCAATCACACAAAAATATGCCAAAATTGAAATGAACAAAGTCTAATATTTACAAGCCAAAATTAAAATGTACAAAGAGTCTAATTACAAGCCAAAATTTAAATATAGAACAAAAATACCATAAGTCTAGCAATAGAGAGAAAAAAAAAAGAAGTCTATATATAAAGATGCAAAATGGTCTATAAATAAACAAGTCTATCACTAAACCTCTCTTGGTCTACCACTACCTGTAGGAAGATTCGCCATCATCGACGATACTAGATCCCGTACCCGTGCCTCCATCGCCTCATCACTTGCTTTCTGTCGCGCCTCATCGTTTGCTTCCTGTCTCGCTTCCATTGCCTCAAGCTCCGCTTTCTGTCGCGCCTCAAGCTCCGCAATCCTTGCATTTTGCTACTCGATCCGTGCCGCCATCTGGTGGTTTATCTGCACCGACTCCATGGGACCTCTCTTCTTTGGCTCCTTGACGACAGAGCTCCCGAACCCTCGGATCCTAATCCCTCTCGAAGAACCGATCTCACTCTCTATGATACGAATCTTTTCATCAAGAGGGAGCTGGATCGAACACTCCAATCCTTCCTCGGTGGCAGGCCGATCAGTCATCATCTTCGCCACGGCCTCATTGGTGGCGGCTTTGACTCTCGCCTGCAAATAACAATAATATATAAGTAAAGTGTACAGGTTAAAAGTTAAAAGAGAATGTACTAGTGCTGAAATTGAATTATAATCCAAATTAAAATAATTGAACTCAACATCAAACAAAATTCATAAATAAACCTCATGAAAATATCAATTAACATCTCTTCACAGTTTATTGAAATATAAGAAAACATTTATAATTCACAAATGAAATTTATGCACGGAGATGGATGAATAAGAAAATCTCTAAGAATACCAAGAATTTTATCAACATAATTCAGTGAGCGGGTATCCGCATTGCAGATGACACACCTTTGTAAGTTTCTCGTCTTTTCACTTTATTTTATTAGTAGAGAATTGGGTTTGTCAAGTTTGGATTAGAGCATTGAACTTGTAGTGTTATCTTGCAAGTCATAACATGAAGAAAAACTAATTTAACTACTTAATATCTTTTGTATTGTTGACGTGAAGCAACGACAGATTTTGTGGAACACTAAACTAAGAAAGTTATTTCAATTTGGTGCTTAGCTAGTTTCTACCTTTTCAAATATCATGTAATAAAAGAAATGTGTCATACTCGTGCTAATGCAACCTTATATTTTTTTTCTTCTAAATCGATACATATAAAAGTAAAGTGTACATATATAGATAAAGTAAGCATAACTAAATAATACCAAAAAATAAAGTTTAAATGTTTTTACCGTTCCCTCGGGATTGGTGGCCGAATAGGTGTCCATATAGGCTTCCAAGTGAGGGGCCACTTTGCCATCGGTCCTTTGCTTCTTCCACAAATGAGGAAATGAAACCTTCCCAGCGGTGTGGTCTTTTTTCTTCTCAGACTTCCGGGCCTCAGACATTTTCTCCCCCTTTTCCTGCAAGATACATATACATCTATATTATAATACATATTTTATCAACATTTTTTTTATCATATTATTCAACTCAATAAATAGTTCAGATTTGTTTATGAAAAACAATTTCAACCCTTAGATATATTTTTAGGATGTCAAATCATTAAACATCAAATCAATTCTACATTTATACACAAATTTATTAATTTTCTCGACTCTCTTTTATCTTCCACACGAGTAATACCTAGTACACATATATGTTAAGTACACATATAAGTTAAAATCATATCCTAATAATTGTAAGTTAAATTCAATTCAATAAAACATAAGAAAATACCTTATTGGACTGAGAGTTGAAGTGGGCGCAAAGGGACTCCCACTGTTCAAGGCGGTGGGCGAACTCGATCGGAACGGGATCGCCCTTGTCTTTATCCCACTCTTGTTTACAGTCGTGCTTCCATTGCCGAAAGCACCTGACAATCTTCGTTTCGATCCACTCAATGAGGTTGTCATCATTGGGATCGATGATATAGCTCTCCTTCAAAACAAAACAACAGAAACATTAGTCTAAATAAAAAAAAAAGTAACAAAAAAAAAAGTTAACAAAAATGTCCGTAAAATAAAGTGCACTTACTGATAAGTAGTCGAACACTATCATCCTTGACTCCACAGGCATGTTGCTGTAGTTAAGGCACGTCATCGGGATTCAGTCCCTCATGCATGATCCAATGTCCAACACCACCCTCCCCTCAAGGTCTTGATTAGGAATCCCTCGTACCTCTGGGTCGTAGATGAGCACCGACCTCCCTAGGGAACGAATAATCGACGCCGTCTTCTTTCCCATAACAACACCTCTTTTATTCTTTTTTTTCCATCATCTCCGGTGGTGGCCCTGCTCTGCGTACCTACATATTAGAACATGCTAACTAATTAGTCAATCAGATACATATGTATAATTACGATATATAATTAAAAAATCAAAAACTTTACCTGATGGTTGCGCTTGCTATTGATATCGAATACTACGTACAGGCGCGGCCGTGGTGGTCACGTTGCTGTCCGTAGTAGAACAGGCAGTGACCACCAGTGGCAACGCTGGCGAGTCCTGTTGTGACGACGACGACGAAGCAATGGGCAAGGGGTTCTGCAATGCCAACAGTTGCTCCTTGATTTGCTGGTGACTGTTAGGAATAGCACTAGTCCTGATCGGAGGCATCGTAACTTGAAATAAATAACACAAACACAATTAACTCTGCATTAAACTATTCAAAAACTGAACTAAAACAACTTACAAAACATCATTGAGTTTGGATTCCATACAAGCCACATTGTTTGTTAATGTAGATATATAATGTAGATATATATTAATGGTTCTTATGATAACTGCACACATTCGTTTCGAAAAAGTATGAACGACAATTACTTGACACATAGTCATCTGAGAGAGCATAAATAAACAATACAGGTGTGTCACTATTACTTTTTAATTGGGAAAAAAATTGGCAGACGAGCCATACATCCTTAGCTTATAACGTATTACCTAAATTATTATGAGTTTATCGATACCATAACACTCACACATTCAAAAGTTATTTTCAGAAGCTGTTAAAAAAAAAAAACCAATTCCAAGCTTTGAAGTTGGAACTGAATTAAAATCAAATTCTTTGGAACTGGACTCCAATTACACTCTTGTTTGAGCACTTCAATTCCAGGCTGTGGATTTGGAATCAAAGTATTGGTCAAAATTTTGAGGTAGTGTAATTTTGCTAAAAATCCAAATTCTCGAAAATGGAATTGGAGTTGGAGTCGAGTTTCCAACACATCCTTACTGCAAATCAAACTCAGAAAGGCTTTTCCCAACAATTTGGAGGTTGGCTGATCTTGTTTTGCTCTTCTGCTCATTTATTATAGCATCTTCATATCCAATTATGATTTGGAAAACATATGCTAAATATGAAAACAAATCTGGACTTTCAACTCCCCAAGGTTTAGTATAATATTAGTGGTTCATGTATAGATAGAATAAACTGGTCATTGTAGACAAATTAAACATAAGATAATCAAGAAAATTGAACTAAATAGCAAAAAAAATACTTATTTAATTTCTTCTTCTTTTCTCCATAATACCCACTACTCTCACTCCCAAAATTGAAGTTGGAAACATGTACAAGGCAAGAGTAGAACACTATATAGTGAAATCTAAAGAAAAGCATTAGAGCAATATGTATGTATATATGCTTCACTAATAACTTAAGCACTCATGAGATCTAAAACAAAATAAAGACCGATGTAACTTACCGGTGGGAGAAGGTATATGTACTACGCTTTTACTTTGCAATCTCTTGCCCGAAAACGTAGGGTGGAGAATTTTGATCCACCTCTTGATCGGCAAATATATGCTTCAAGTACATATATATATATATATACATACATACATACATCAATTACATACGTACATATGAAATTTTAATTTATAATTTTGCATTATACAAATATCTATGTATCATATCACTTTCAAAAGAAGAAAAAATAAAATATCTCTGTCTCATATCATTAATTGTCTAAAAGAATATAACTATTATTGACAAATTAATTAATAGCTTTCACAAGTTGCATGTCAGTATTCTTAATTTATTATAGCACGGTAATAATATTAATTAGCATATAAATTAAGCTGATAGAAGTCAAGTACGATCTACATCTACAGTATATATGTAATTCTAAAAAAATAACCATCAGTGTGTACCAAATTCAAGAGAAGCAATCAATGATCTATAAGTACTCTCACAAACTTCCTTTTTGCATAATATATAATACATATTACAATTCACCGCACGCATAAATTATCTTGTAATCAGTGTGACGAACTTAGTTTCACAAATAAAAATTAAACCCACATTTAATATGGTGCGACTCGAAGTATCTTGTAAAAGACCAAAAAATTAATACATACTATTACCACTTTTTCGTTTTAATTACCATTCTTACAAAAAAAAATCTTTACTATTATAAAATAAAAGTGGGTGGAAGTAATTATATAACATTTTTTTATAATTTTCTTATTTGGACCATAGCCTCTTAAGCACCACGATCTAAACTAGATAAGTCTAAACATAAATATATAGGTGTTTATTTTACATATATATATATATATATAAAGAGAGAGAGAGAGAGAAGGAGATTAGTGTTTGACAAAACCATAATACAACTGAGAGAGAAAGGAATACACTTAGATTATTGGAGTTGTTGCTAAAATATCAGCATTAAAATCCGAAACTCCCGGCAGATGGCCAGTGGCCCAAAGAGTTCCTGACCACGAGTTCTATGCACATCCTTGTGTGTAGATCCTTTTAGCTTCTATGTTTTATTTTTCAAAAAGATTTGTGCGTTGGGGGGCTGATTTCAGTTGTGCTGACCATTAGTCCGAGTTTCATTTAGTAAAGAAAAGGAAATGTTAATTGAGAATAGGAATGAAGGATTGAGGGCAATGGAAATTGGGTCTCAAACATGTGATTTTTAGTTACCTGCTATAAGAAATTAATTCGCTGTTATATAGATAATTTGGGGAAATCTGCGAGGTAATACGTTTGCACCTAAAATGGGGTTGAACATTGCTTATAAATATTAGTATCTTGTAAAGGACCAATAAATTAATGAATGAAGAAGGCAAGTAGATGCATATATATATTTATAGAGAGAAGGGATACCCGACTACATTGGAGGATAGGGGGATAGGAGGCGGACGGTGGAGGTGGGTGAGAGGCGGGAGACTAGAAGAGGAGAGACTAAGAAGGCTGACCGTGATAGGTGGAGGTGGGCCGGTGCCGGTGGATGATAGGTGGACGGTGGCGATGGGTGAGAGGCGAGCAAGGGCGAAGAGAGTGTGAGAGCTGCGTGTTTTAGTTTTTAAGGATTTTATGAAACTGGGATTTTTCCCCCCAATATATAGTTATCACTTAGGAGACATAGGTATTTATGTATGTCTCCTAAGATTACCTCTTAGGCGAAATACATAAATACCTATGTCGCCTAAGATAGTTATTTTTTTGCGTGAAAATTTTGTTTTGCCTCTTTTTTTTTGCGAAAATTTTGAATTTTTTAAAAAAAAATCTTAGGAGACATATTAATTTATGTCTATCTCTTAAGAGTAACAGGTAAATTCCACAAGGTTAGCAAGAGGGTATCTTGTGAGAGTATTGTGGTATAGCAATACTTGTAGAGTGTGTGAGACAACAACACTTGTAGAGGTTTGATCTTCACCCGGAAGGAGATCGATTTTAGTGAAAATTCTCGGGAAATTAACCGAGCATGGACTATGGTTTGGTAAACCAAAACCGTGTGGACAAAAAGCCTTGGACTTCTATTGGTTAAATCTTTCTAACTCAATCTCTTTATTTACTTGCTATATTATTGCTTATTTTGAGATTGTTTGATTATTTACTCTTGTGTTTAATTGTTTATTTCTTACATTCCTTGATATATTGGTTTAATAAATTTGTTTTATTTAAACATTTTTAGAAAAGTTTTTAATTATGCACTAAAGTAATTAAACCCTATTCACCCCCCTATGGTTGAAATCCGACCAACAATTGGTATCAGAGGATGTACTCTTGTTTTGATTTTACAATCTTAGAGTCCTCGATCATGTATTATTATCAAGGAACCGGCCTTTCCAAAGGTACTTCTATTTATAGACCGCCATTGTTTGATGACAAAAACTATAGTTATTGGAAAAATTGTATGTGCAAATTTTTACAAGCTAACGATTTTGAACTAACGAAACTAACAAAAGGAAAATGTTATTTCCAAGTTTATATCCGAATACAATGAGCATGATATTAGAAAAATTCAATTAAATGCTAAAGCTTTAAATTCGTTACATTGTGCATTGTCTATGGATGAATACAACAAAATCTGTAGTTGTAAAACCGCAAAAGAGATTTGGGACAAGCTTGAGGTTGCCCATGAAGGAAGCTCTCAAGTGAAGGAGGACAATATTAATATTCTTGTCCATGATTATGAATTGTTTAAGATGGAGCCTAACGAATCACTTGTTTCCATGTATAGTAGATTTTCTATTCTCACTAATGCTTTGGACATTCTTGGCAAGGTTTATTCCAATGAAGATAAGATTAAAAAAGTGCTTAGCATGCTTCCAAAGAAATGGAGACCTAAGGTGACGGCAATTCAAGAAGCTAAGAACCTCAAAACTCTTAGCATGGATGAGCTCTTGGGTTCTCTCAAAACCCATGAGAAGGAGTTGCAAAGAGAAGAAGGAGGAGAGAAAGCAAATCCAATTACAATTTTTGCTTTAAAGCCAAATGAAGGAAATGATGAAAAAGGAGATGGAGACATGGCACTTCTCTCTAGGAAATTTGAGAAATTCCTAGCAAAGAAGAAGTATTCTTAAGGGAAGATCAACAATTATCCCTCATCCTCAAAGAACATCAATGATGGATCAACTCTTCCTAAAGTTTTTAATGAGGAAAGAAAACGCTTCCATTGTCATGAACCAGGGCACTACAAGACGAATTGTCCTGTTAGAAGAAAGAAAAAGAGAGCAAAGAAGGAAGAATTGTACAAGAGGTTAAAAGATGCTCTCAAAGGGCATTCAAGCGAATCGGATGAAGGCGAATCCGATATTGAGTCAAGTGATGAAGAAACGGCCGACATTTGCCTTATGGGAAAAGATGGAAGGGCATACAAATCGTTGCCTCATCGATGAAGCACACATGGCGGCTACTATTTTCTCTCCGTGGCCTTGATCCCTTTTTGATGTTGCCATAGGGGGAGAAAATGTGTGTTGGTGGCAATCAATGTTTGTTAAACTATTAATTGCTTTATGTCTTTAACATTGATACTTGTTTTCTTTTGAAAACCATATTTGATATCAAAATTATTTTATTGGTTTTAAAACTATCTCAAATATATGCAATGCTTTTTACAAATCATTTATTTTATCTATGCATAAATTGAGGGGGATCATATATCATCTATTCATATGCTATTTATGCTTGTTATTGAAAACACACATTAATTTGTTGTCATCATCAAAAAAGGGGAGATTGTTGACCTAAAGGTCTTAATCTTATTTTGATAATAACAATAAACCCATGTTGTGTAATTTAACATATTTCTTGATTTAAGATTATAGCTTTCTTACTTGGATAATCAAGAAAGCATACCACATGATAAGGATCATTCAATCATTATTCGATAAAGCCAACTATGCATTGGACTAGCAAGAACATTAATCTTATCATCAATGCTATTCATGGAGATCAAGATCAAAGAGATATGCGAAAGCTTCAACGGAAAAGCTTCAAGGAAGAATCAATTTGAAGAAACAAATCAAAGCATTCGAAGGCTCACCTATTTGATTATTTATATAGCTCATACATATTGATATATCATTCTTAGATTGATCCAAACCAAGTTTGAATCAAAATCATTTTAAAACATCTTTCTTGCAAAAACCGATTTTGAAATAAATTCATATTAAATTCAAAATGATCATATTTTGAGTTTTTCCAAAAATAGGTGTCTTATGAACTTATTTTTGAAGTCTCCAAAGCATTATAATTGATTTTGGAGCTAAAATGCAAAAGTCCAAAAATTGAGATTTTGGCTTGATGGACAGAACCCGTCAGTCGACTAAGCAGAGAGGCTCAGTCGACTAAGGGTCCATCAGTTGACTGATGAGCTTTACTCAGTCGACTGATGCTTCAGAATATAGCTGTTGGATTTCTAATTTTCTACCATTTTTGGTACCAAACTTCTACCAAACCTCACAAATGGTTATATCACTTTTGGGACTATATATATACTATCTAAGACACATTTTGACCACCTTGAATCATTCATATACTCTATTCTTCATCTATCTTCATCATTCAAAGATTCAAGAAATTGTTTTTGATCAATCATTCTTATTGAGCTATATCATCTTGATCAAATAGGATAACCCTAGTGTGAGCTTCAAATTGTATTCTTTACACACTTTAGAGAATTATTGTAAATTGATGTGAATCACCAAATAATTATAATTCATTGTGAGAGGTAAATCTCATAGGAAAAATAAGAAGGTAAATTCTTGTTTAGTTTTTATGAAAGGTAAATTTCATAAGGTTAACAAGAGGGTATTTTATGAGAGTATTGTGGTATACCAATACTTGTAGAGTGTGTGAGACAACAACACTTATAGAGGTTTAATCTTCACCCGGAAGGAGATCGATTTTAATGAAAATTCTCGGGGAACTAACCGAGCGCGGACTATGGTCTGGTGAACCAAAACTGTGTGGACAAAAAGCCTTGAACTTCTATTGGATAAATCTTTCTAACTCAATCTCTTTTTTTACTTGCTATATTATTGCTTATTTTAAGATTGTTTGATTATTTGCTCTTGTGCTTAATTGTTTATTTCTTTCATTCTTTGATATATTGGTTTAGTAAATTTGTTTTACCTAAACATTTTTAGAAAAGTTTTTAATTCCGCATTAAAGTATTTAAACCTATTCACCCCCTCTAGGGTTGAAATCTGACCAACACCTCTTTCCATGGTATGAAATCTAAAAACCCATACTTACATTTAAAGGACTTCGAGAAAGTTTGCTTCACGTTTCGTGAGGCAAACACCAACAAGGAAGTAATGCATTTAAGACTCTTTCCTTCTTCTTTAAATGATAAAGGAAAAATATGGTTGAATGTGAAAAACTATGAATGTGTGCGGAGTGA
This sequence comes from Lonicera japonica, assembly GCA_021464415.1. NCBI lineage: Eukaryota > Viridiplantae > Streptophyta > Magnoliopsida > Dipsacales > Caprifoliaceae > Lonicera > Lonicera japonica. The sequence continues at coordinate 43,073 of JAKCWG010000393.1, read as the reverse complement.
ATTACCCAATTTCTGAAAGATCTAAGCATTTGAGCTCAAATGTTGGCCGAGCTCCATGCTTGGGGGTAATTGAGGGGGCCAAAAATTAATAAGACTAATTTGGACTGTACTCAAAAAGCCTAGGAACTCAATCAGCTCATCATAGTGGGTCAAAATATAGCCTAAGTTATGAAGATGGACTGGACTGTTGGCCAACCATTCTCTATAACGATGGTCCTGTTGACGTAATAACGCTGCCAATGTGGTTGTGCTGATGAAATATTTAGCCAAGACGGTCGTGTTAATGTGGATTATAGATAAGGATGGGGACACATGTAAAGTTCTAGAGTTTTACCTGAGTTTTACCCTTTTTATTCATTTACTATTTGCCCTAATGGAGAATTTGTAACCCTAATTCTATATGTTTAAATAGAATAAGGAAAGCTCATTACAATAGTCCCAAATTTTAGGTAAGTAATCTTAGAGAGAGAAAGTTGGTAGCTTACTCGTATTGTTCTCTAATTTACTGCCTTTGAGCCAAATATATAAATACGTATACAAAGGAGGACGTACTACCAAGATAGTATAAGTGCTAGTAGAGGAACCTACATACAAACCAAATCTTAGTCTCCTTTATTCATCATTTTCATTCATTACAATTGAATCGTGCTAAGTCCAATCTCTAGTGGGGAGACCAAAATTTTTTGTCACCCAAAGTAACTTATAAAATTATTTTTATTTGGTCAAATAAGAACTTTAAATAAAATTTTCTAGGGAACCATTTTACAAAATTTTGTTAAATGGAGATAAATATGCTATATATATAAAAAATCATTGGTGTCGGGGGGGGGGGGGGGGTGGCTCCTTCCAATGTAGGCGTAGTTTCGTCCCTGCTTATTTCAATAGGGCATTAGGTTCAAAATATCAAGAGATAAATAGTATGAATAATTGCACTGCTATAAGCCTCTAGTACTATTTTAAAGTGCAAATGAGTGAAGTTGGGAACTAAAAGATTAGAAACGATATGGGTTGCTAAAAATTTTGTACCAAAAGTGATAGCGTTTTGATACTTTGATTTGTTAGTTACACTTTATGATGCAAATGGAACTACAATTGCATGAAGGACACATAAAATTTGATTGACTTATGTTAGTAAAGTAATTATTGTACTGTGTTGGTTTCTAATTTTTTGTATTAATTTAAGGATTTTCGAGTCATGATAACATATAGTGGTCAAAGATGAAGGATGAAATCAATAGTGTCCACTAAAATAACAATTGAAGATAGTATAAAGTTCCTATGGTTTTCATTTTGTATGGATTAATGTAATAGATAGTTTGCACAAAAATGTATAAAATTGGTGTTCTTTGGGTTATAATGACAATATCTTAATCCAGTTTAGTTTGTTATAATGTTGTTGTGGTTTGCTATTGTTAGTACATTTTATTTTTTGTAGTTCATGTAATTCAAATCCAACGTTTTCAATTTGATTACAATAATAAGAAGCAAATTTATGTATTCATTCCAAGACAGGTAAATGAGAGTCATGAAAAAAGGTTTGTGGGTGCTTTTTAACGAGGCCAATGTTGTTGGTGGAAACAATTTTCCATGATAGTTAACTACCACAGAAAGTGTTATTTCATGAGCCTTGACTATTGTCGTTGAAATTCACAAACTTTATAGAAAACCCCCTCACAACGATAGCATGAAAGTGTTGTGGTAACCCTTTCACGGCACGTTTTAGATGTCAAAAGTGATAATTTGGAAGTGATCGAGCTTTGTTGTGGAGAAGACGATCTCCCTTGGGAAGGTGGCATGATTATTGAGGATATTACACTTTTGTTAAGAGTTTCCAACTTCTCGTTAGATTTGTTAGAGAACGAGTAACGGAGGTGCGCATTCGTTAGCATCTAAAGTTATTGATTTCTCCTTGTTTCGAGATTGGGTTTCATCCCCTCCCCATATGAGGATCTCATAAAGTCACTCCGTGAGGAAGTGAATAGTAATTTATATTTTATAAAAAATTGTAAAGGAACATGCAAATTTTTGTTGGTCTATTTTAAAAGTTCCATCATAAATGAAAACTAAATTACGCAGTTGATAAAATTTGTGTTATAGATTTACATAATTATTTGCTACTTAAAATTGTAATTGATTACGAAGTAGTAGAATTTTTAAGCAAGAACTAATCAATATTTGAAAGCCTCTTCATTTAAATTGATCTATAAATAATCACGTAAAAACTTGCCCTCTTGTTTATTGAAATAGGAGTCATATTATACAAAGTAAAAAATAAGTAAGATACGGAGAAAAAGGAAGAGCAAAATAAAAGGCAAATCCTTATAATCGGTACAATTACAAAATTTAGAGCGGCTGAACATCTGTATGCACAATTGAAGTTGATGTTGAAGCAGTTTCCCAAGACTTTTGAACTTCATTTATGTCATAGTCCACCTCTTCATAATGTTGTTGAATGGGTGATGCAGCATTCGACATTCTAATTGCTTCTAACTCCATCGCCACTTCTTTCATTGTAGGTCTTTGTCGCCCATTCAAGTTCAAACATCTTCTTGCAAGGTTAGCAACCCCTATGATCTCATATTTTTTACCCTCATTCTGAATTCTACTATCAAGAATATCAAATATGCGGTTCTCTTCCATTGCCAATATGAAGTAGGTTGTTAAACTTCGCATTCCGTCAGACCTTGTTGAAGAGATTGGTTTTTGGCCAGTTAAAAGCTCGATAAGAACTACTGCGAAGCTATAAACATCACTTTTCTCTGTAAATTGGCTTGATTGAAAGTACTCTGGGTCCAAGTATCCAAGTGTCCCACATACTCGTGTTGTCAAATGAGTTTGATCAACTGCAATTGATCTTGAAGTTCCAAAGTCTGCCACTTTTGATCTATATTTATCATCTAAAAGTATGTTTGCCGACTTGATGTCACGATGATAAATTGGAAATGAAGCAAAAGAGTGTAGATAAGAGAGAGCTGTTGCAACTTCAATAACAATCCGCAAACGTATATCCCAACTAAGTGGGAAATCTTCGTTTTCATCTTGGATATATTGTAAGAGGGTTCCATTCGAAATGAACTCATAAACCAAGAGAGGAACTTCTGTCTCCAAACAACATCCATGAAGCTTAACGATATTTCGGTGGTTAATTTGCGATAAAATTGCAACCTCGTTAATAAATTGGTCAAGTTGGCCTTCGTCCACCTTTGTAGACTTTTTAACTGCAACAATTCTTCCATCTGTTAACATCCCTTTGTAAACAGTACCTTGACCTCCATGGCCAAGAATTCGATTTTCATTATAGTAATCGGTGGCCTTTTCCAATTCTTTGGAACTGAAAAGTCTTGTTTTCTCAATGTTCCCATCTTCACCACTAGACAATTGCTGTTGTAGTAACAAACCCCCATTCCGCTTGAAGAATTTTTGCATGAGCTTCATTTTCTTTCTTTTTCTTAGCAGTTTATACATCCACCACAACCCAAGAAATAAAAGTATTGCTCCAAAACCAGTGCATGTACCTGCATCATCATGTTATAAGATAGGTATTATCACTCTGTTAATATATTGAAGCAATATAAGGGCTCTTATTTACATTTGTATGACATATTTAAGTTTTCCTTAGTACGTTGACAAACTAGGGATCAAACTAATTACCTTTAATTCATATATTACTACGTAAAAGGCAAAAAACTAAGTGGGTTATTATAAACCTTTCGATTTATTAGTTTAGGAAAGCCAAAAGCCTACTTACACTTTAGGAATAATTATAAAACTAAGAAATGAAACCCCCACAATTTTGGCTCAACACATACATATATATATATATATAGAGAGAGAGAGAGACATGGGCGGCCACAGAATTACATGAAAAAGATTACAGGCCAATAGCTAATAACGCCATACAATTACGTAAATATCTTTAGTCTTGGTTACATTTATTTTTCTTTGTGTACTAATCCTATTAAGATAATAATTTTAAGAACATATACTCTTATCTAGCTTTAATTAATATACCTAAAGTGCCCACAATTTGTATTTAAAAAATAATAATATACGTTTGATGTGTTATTTTCTATAATAGTGTTCAGTGACGCTAAAAGCATTATTCCCTATGAGTTTCAATTAAGTGAGACATAAATCTATAAATCCTATTCTCCAGATCTTCTCTATTTTTTTATTTTATTTTAGAGGTTAAGTTAAATGTCCTCTCTCCTTATGTATGCCACCGTACTTGCATCTTTCATTTTACTAAAATAACTCTCTTATGTCTGAATTTTCTTACCCAAGAAAATCCCTAACGAAAAAAGTTAGACATGTAAGAATAAATTACAAGTATCCTATGTCATATTGTGTTTTTTGTAAGTAACTTCAGGCAATAATAAGCGAATTACGTGTTAAATGAATGGTCATACCTATGATAACATTAACTTTGTATTTGGAGTTGTTTGCAGTTTTTTGACATGTATAAAAACCAATGAGCTCATTTCCAGGGTCACAAATGCATCGATAACCTCCCGGATAATTCTCGCATCCCATGCAATTCTCGCATCCAATTCTACAACGATTCGTGGACCGATCTTCACATTCATTAATATCTGCAATACAAAATGAAACAACCATATATCTATTTTATATTATCAAGTCAAGCCTTAATTCAACTGCTTGAAACTATGTTAAAGTTTTGTACTTTCTATTTTATCTCTTGTAGTCTATTTTTTCATTAAAAAATATGCTTGCAAAAGGATTCAAACATTGAACACTCGACAAAGTAATCTGTTGCTTAACCACTAGACCACTTAACATTTTTTTTATTTTAGTTTGAATTAAATATATTTAAATAACACACACATTGCGTATGCATATGATCTAATAAGTAAAAAGCTAACAAAATTATGTTCCTAATTATTTGCTTCTAGCACATAGCGTATTGCAGTTTTATTTTGAATACAAAAGTGAGAGTCGATCAGTTTTTAACAAATAATTATAAGAGAAAGTTAGACATGTTTAAGATAATTTTTATTCAAGTGTTCACAGATTGAAATCACAATTGCTGCTCTATTGCTAATTTTAATACTAAATTGTTTCTTCTTATCCTAACTTCCTTTTCTTTTAAAAATTTACAATGATATACATACGCTCACTACCTGAAACAGACACTTAGGAGACATAGAAATTATGTCTCCTAAGACGTGACGTATGTCGCCTAAGCCTTAGGCGACATAAGGTATGTCGCTTAAGTGGTGTCTCTTAAGAGGTGTTGCCTAAGACATAAGGCGACATATTAATAATACCAACGTCGCGTAAGATCTGGAAACTTAGGCGACATACTAAGTTCGATATGTCGCCTAAGTTTAATCACTTAGGCGACATACTAAGTTGGATATGTCGCCTAAGTTTAATCTTAGGCGACATACTAAGATGGGTATGTCGCTTAAGTGTAATAACTTAGGAGACATATTAATTTTCTTATGTCTCCCAAATTAAATCTTAAGCGACATACTCTTCTTGGTATGTCTCTTAAGTTAATAACTTAAGCGACATACTCGAATATCATATGTCTCCTAAGTGACTGATTAAGCAACATACTCTAATATCTTATGTCTCCTAAGTGATAGATTAAGCGACATACTATGATTCTTATGTCGTCTAAGTGTTAATCTTAAGAGACATATAAATTCAAGTATGTCGCCTAAGTGTGTTTTGGTCCACCACTTAGGCGACATACGTTTATTTGTATGTCTCCTAAGAACTTCCACCCCTGTTTTATAACAGAATGTATTAATGTGCAGCCACACCTACACCTTTTTTTACAAATCAACATGCATTATAAATTTGATACTAATTCATTCATACACAATTCAACCACACAAAAATTTCTACAAATTAACCTGTATTCAATTCATTCACACAAAAAAATTTCTACAATTAACCTGTATTCAATCATTCACACACAAAAACAAGCCAGAATTAAAATGTACAAAGTCTAATTATAAGCAAAAGTTGAAATGTACAAAGTCTAATTACAAGCTAAAGTTGAAATTTACAAAGTCTATATATATATATACATATGCAAAATAGTCTATAAATAAACTAGTCTATCATTAAACCTCTCATGGTCTACCACCACCCGTAGGAAGATTCGCCATCATCGACGATATTAGATCTCGTACCCGTTCTTCCATCGCCTCAAGTTCTGCTTTATGTCGCGCATCTTGCTCCGCGATCCTTGCATCTTGCTCCGCGATCCTTGCATCTTGCTCCGCGATCCGTTCCGCCATCTTAAGGTTTATCTGCACCGGCTCCTCGGGACCTCTCTTCTTCGGCTCCTTGACAACAGAGCTCCCGAAGCCTCGGATCCTAGTCCCTCTTGAAGAACCGATCTCACTCTCGATGATACGGATCTCTTCATCAAGAGGGAGCAGGATCGAAGCCTCGGATCCTTCTTCGGTGGCGGGCCGGTCAGCCATTATTTTTGCCACAGCCTCATCGGTGGCAGCTCTCACCTTCGCCTACAAATAACAAGTTAAAAGTAAAATTAGTTGCGCAAGAGAGACATATATAAATAAGAAAAAAGAGGGGGGAGATACAAGGAGGCCATCTCCAATTAAAGCCTAAACACCAAAAAACAGGCAACAACTGAATTAACAATAAGCCAAAACATGTAGGCAGTCAACTGAATTAAATGATAGAAAAAATTATTCTGGCAGTGAGCAGTGGATTATATCTTTTCACCAAATTTTATAGCAGTGGAGTTTATTTAAGATGGGACAAAAAAGTCAAACTTACTAAAACTTGGAGGTTATTTGGGTGCTTGATGTAAGCGTATTTATGAATTGTACAACCCATAAATATGATGCTGGTTCAATGAATATGTATTCAATTCACATGACGTTTTTCATTTTTTAACCTAAATAATTGTGACATGGATAAAATTGAAATTTCATAAATTTAGTATTATAACTATCTTAAAAGTAGGATGTTATCTCTCATATATAATTTTTTGTAATTTCCAGGTGGGTGCTTACTGCCTTCCATGTCAAACCAACAACAATATTTTTTCTGTATCATTTCATTTCATTTCATTTCATTTCAATTCATCACTATCTTCCCTGATTATGTTCTTCCAGAACCTTTCTAGGGTTTATTCTAAATCCATTTTTTCTCTATCTATGTATCTATCTATCTATATATCTATCTATCTATCTAATCTAATATATATGGCATCAAAGTGGGGGAAAGTATCTATCCTTTCATTTGAAGTCGCCAGTACAGTAGCCAAATGTTCAAATTTGTTGAAATCAGTTTCTCAAAATTTGGAAATCCAGACTGGTTCCGGATTCTATTAATTATAAACAGCTTAAAAAAGACGTAGATTACTGATTTGGGAACTAAGGCTACCAGTGATCCAAAGATTACTGATTTGGGAACTAAGGCTGGCTGTGCAAATAAATCTCCAAAGATTATGGAGATTTTGAGGGACAGAAATGGTTATAGAGCCAATGCATTTGCCATTTCCAACAATCCATCTAGCCTGCTGTCTAATAACTTGCAGGGCTGGTTTAAAACCAAGCCAAATGGAGGAGGTTTTATAAGAGTTTTCTCATATGCTTATTAATGAAACATCAGAATGTTCTTGCTTGTTAATTATATAAGATGCTTTCTATATCCAATAAGGCTAAACATGCAAATATCATATAGGAACTATTCTTTCTTGGTGAATTTAATAGATAAAGTAAGCATAACTAAATAATAGCAAAAAGTAAAGTGTAAAAGTTTTTACCGTTCCGTCGGGGTAGGTGGCCGAATAAACGACCATATAGGCCTCTAAGTGGGGGGCTACTTTGCCATTGATCCTCTGTTTCTTCGCCAAGTGAGCGAACGGAACCTTCCCAGCAGAGTGGTCCTTCTTCTTCTCGGACTTTCGGGCCAAAGACATTTTCGCCCCCTTTTCCTGCAAGATGAGAAGTGCCTTGTCAAGAAGAAATTACTAGATGGAAGGTGGCAGCACAGCACAGCACAGCACAGCACAGCAAGAAGCTGGATCATTTTCTCATTTATAGTTTTACTCTGTGTGTGTAGGCAAGCACACGTACAAATGATCAGGCAATCATGTGTGTGTATGAAAACCGATGTATCCGGGTCAATTTACATGTATGCAAACAAAGCCTACGTAAAGGGGTCAAGGGGGAGATGTTGCACACGGTTTTAGCTAATGAGGTGGCACGTACTTCTTAATCACCACTTGCACAAAACATGTACTTCTGCTCAGTTGTCACTTAGTTTCTAAGATAAGAGAATACAAATTAAGCGTGTATTATTGACGTGACACATATATAATTACAATATTAAAATCCTACATTTTTCGTTACAGGTGCTTGAGGACTTTGGAGGTGCTCGAACATGAATATTGTTATCTCAAGAACAATCTCCACGAACTTTTCCAAGTAAAAGCACTAACTAAATAATAATCGCTGAAACTTTCACAATATATGCAAATTGCTTTCAATTTTATCTTTACTCAGAGATTAATTATATACGTATTGATATTGTATTTCTTAAATTAATTTCAGATGGAGCAACAACGAATACTCGCAGCTGGAATCAGATACCCTATGCAACAATGAAACATTAATAAGATATATATATATATATATAATCGGGTGTAGAAGAATGTTGCTATATAGAGGCACAAGTTGTGTAGAATTAAGCATGCAACTTAATTTGACACTGGATCCTTTATAATTCGGGTTCAACTCTTTACAAGTATTATAATTCGTTCACGCATAAAATATATAAGATAGGTGATATTGATACCCTCCTTATTTATCACAAACACCCCCTATAATAAATTGGTTAATATTTGCTTCTTTGAGCTAGAATATTTTATAAGTAAACTGATATTAGAGAAGCCTAAAGGTATAAGTTAATATATTTAGAAGCAACCATCAATTGCAAATACGAAAAAAAAAGGGGGGTGGAGGATTGTAGAATCTGTAGTTATGTTCTGAGGGTGAAAAGGAAAGAACGTAAACAGTGGACACAGAGAGATCGGATCTACTGCAGCAGTAGCAGTAGTAGTGGTACTGCCAACATGTCACTAGATCCAAGAAGTATTAAAGAACAACTTTGGGCTAAGGTAACCCTTTAATGTCTCATCAGAATAAAAATTAAGATTCCGTGGTCCTAACTTCCCCATAATATTTATGGCTATGTTCTTCTTTTTTTAACTACAAAAAAAAGGAAGTTCTATCTACTTTTAATTACAAAGAAAGAACAACTTTCGTCGCACAGGTACTCTAAAAGCTTGGCTACTGAACCTTATTAGTTGTTAGTGCAAAATAGATTTTTATCACATAGGGACTGAGAAAATACCTGATTAGACTGAGATTTGAAGTGGGCGCATAGGCACTCCCACTCTGTAGGACGGTGGGAGAACTCGATCGGAACGGGGCCGTCTTTGTCTTTATCCCACTCTTTTTTGCAATCGTGTTTCCATTCTCGAAACCGCCCGGCAGCCTTTATTTCGATCCACCCAATGAGGTTATCATCATTGGGATCGATGATATAGCTCTCCTACAAAAGTAAACAGCAGAAACATTAGTCTAAGTCAAAAAAGATAAGTAAGAAAAAAAAAGTTAACAAGCATGTTCGTAAAGTAAAGTTCACTTACCGATAAGTAGTCGAAGACTATCATCCTCGACTCCACAGGCATGTTACTGTAGTTAAGGTGTGTCATAGGGATTCGGTCCCTCACACAGGATCCTATGTCTAACACTACCCTCCCCTCTAGGTTTTGATCAAGAATCCCCCGAACCCCTGGGTCGTAACTGAGCACCGACCTCCCTAGGGATCGAACGATTGTCGCCGTCTTCTTTCCGCTAACAACGCCTCTCTTGTTCTTCGTTCTGCCATCGTCTCCGGTGACAGCCTGACTCTGCTCACCTATAGATTAGAACATGCATAATAGTCAGTCAATCAAATACATATGTATAATTACGATATATAATTAAGAAATCGAAAACTTTACCCGACGATTGTGCTTGCTGCTGTGAACGAATACTCCGTACAGGCCTGGCCGTGGTGGCCGTGGTGCTGTCCGTAGTAGAAAAGGCAGAAACCACTAGTGGCAGTGCCGGCGAGTCCTGGGACGCTGATGACGAAGCAGTGGGCATGGCGTTCTGCAACGCCAACAATCGCTCCTTGATATGCTGGCGACTGTTAGGTATAGCACTAGTCTTAATCGGAGGCATCGTAACCTGAAACAAATAGCTTATTTTTTTTATATATAATACTTCTTGGATTTCGGGTTCTCCCAAGTTTATTGTTTCATTACTGTAATTTGTTGCATTTTGATGGCACAAATGTAAATGTACAATTACACAAATGAAAAGGGAATAGACTAGGTTATCTTGCAATGTTACAACACATATATAGACTCTAGGTAATATAAAGTAGTTATTTAATTATGTTTTAGTAAAAGACAATATTCTATTAGGAAGGTAGTCATTCATTTTGAGTATTTGAAAGCTCATAAATGAAAGGGTAATTGATAGTTCTTATGACATCATTAGATGATTTTTTTATTTTATCTTCGGTACGTGTACTAAATGGATAATCGAAATATCTTTCTAACTAATTTGCTTATGGATTTTGTGTGGATTACAAGAATGATTTGAATGGGACTTTGTGTAGGAATAGAGGCCCAATTACTCACAAAACTTGAATCTGTTCCACAAGACTACTGACTTTATGATTGAAGATCGTAGAAAGCCACTCTTGAAATGCTTTAATTGATCTATTGACATTCTTGATATGGTTTTTTAGTTCAGAGGTTATGATAGTCACATATATTTAATAATTTTTTTCTGCTTTCTTTCCTTAACTATGAGTCTTAAGTTTTTCAATTGTAAGTCTTGAGATGTATGTATTTTCGTTTTGATAGTTGTTCAAATATATTTTTAACTTGCTTTTAACTCCATTTAAACTCATATTTTGAAATTTATGTAATGGATATAACTAATGCCACAGTGAAGCTTTTGCTAGCACTGTAATTGTGTGTGTGGGTTGTTATATGGTTAAATTTGTCTGCTTGTTAGAAAAAATATCATGCTGGAATACTCTTATATACTCTAAAACATTGTTTTATGGTTCATTGACCTTGAACCCATTATTTTTTCATTTTCAGAGGACGAAGACTAAGGGTTCAAGTTCATAGGAGGGGAACATAATGAAGTGAACTCAAGTGGTGTCATGTTGCACATACAATTCTTTTTCTTTCACTAACCCTTTACAATGTTTGATTCCTTTTATTGTACAAAATTTTTGGTCCTTCCAAATAATCCTATTCAAGTACGTATTGTTCAGTTAGTTATTTGATAATGTAATGGACTCAAAATAAAATTACTACACTAATTTTATTAGGATATCTGGAATCTTTTGGTTAAGAGGGTTTTCAAAACCACAATTAGTGTTTTACACCCAAGGGCATAAAATAAAAGAAACTAAGAATTGCAATGGCAATATTTGACATATGACACGACTATGGGGTATTAATTGGTATTTTATATTTTTTGTTAGTGTACTTTTTCGTTTATACTCCATTAATTTCAAATTAGTATCTTACTATCTTTTAAGATATACTAATTTTAAGATCATTATCATGTGTTTTGATACGTTAATTATGTCCAACTTAATAGAGTTAAAGTGATATCTATTAAGATGTTAATTTTTTAGTAATTTGTTATCTATACCATAATGCAGTTAGTCTTGGTGTAAATTCCTTCTCTCTAATTTTTTTTAATTTTTTTTGTTGTTGTTGTTGTTGTTTTCTGTGAGCTGTCAATTCCAATGAATTGTTAAGTTGTGTATACAAATACTCTATTCCTATTGGCTATTAATTTCCTACAGGAATCAAACAAAATTGAAAGAATTTTACATATTGAAGCATCGTGCATATGTTATTCCCTTTCTTATATGTGAATTTTGATTCCTACTAAAGTACTAATAGAGTAAATTTTCTTTAAAATATGTTTATTTCACTTTCATATTTAAAATAAGATTTTCAAGCGCCCGTGCATCGTGCGGGTTAAAAACTAGTAATATAATAAAATAAAGAAAAATTGTGAAGCCAAGTAAATTTGATACAATAAACTCTGAATTTATAAAATAAAAATAAAAATCCATATGTAATTCTAAGCTAATTCAGAAGGTGTCTTAGCTTCCTAAAATTGTACTTTTCAGTCGTCAAGCATCCAGAAGTGAACTCTCTATTCAAATAAGTAATGTCAGCACCAAAAAGGGGTTCTTGAAGTAATTTCTGCATATATAAAACATATATACGAAACTACATAGAGACTAAGAGAGACCTGATTTCAACTACTCAAAAGGGGTTCTTGAAGTAGAGTATCTCCACCTTCATTCTTACTTAGCAAAGAACCACCCACACATAACATAGGAACAACCGAACAACAATGACCCCACAAAGGCAAATACCAAATCAGAGAGGGACAGAGAACTGGTTTAGTTAAGAATGGTGGTTTTCTGTGATAATAAAAATAGTAATCTATAACAAGAAGAAATTGAGAGGAAGATTGCCCCGACCAAATATTCTGACAAACATTTATTTGGCATAAAAATCTTTCATAGTTTGATGGTATAATTTCAATCATCACAGCTATTTATTTATTTGAAAAAAAAAAGGAATGCGTTGAATTAAAAAGAAAAGATAGCAAAAGAAAATTAGGGAGAAGGCAGGCCTCAGGAACTAGATTTGATTTCACATGATGGAAATTATGTTTTGTTTTAAACTTTTTAAATGTGGACCATGAAATAATGTGTCTATGTAGTATATACAGAAAGAAAAATATATAAATAGAGAGAGCATGAGATCGTACGAGGTGGGGGATATAAGGCGATGTTGAGATGCCTGTAGAACTACGCCCCACGCCACTACTCCGTGTTCGACGCTCGTTTCCCTTTTCTCTCTAGCAAGTTCCTCTCGTACTGTTCCAGCCAGCCCCCATCAATGTCACATCCCTTTTACTTCTCCCTTTTCTACAAATCACCCAAAACCTCTTCAATAAACTCCACAAATCACCCAAAACCAAAACCTAGACCAAAATCAATAAAAGGGAAGCATGTAATATTAGTTAATCTCATGGAGCAAATCACAGGTGGCGGTGGGAATTACCTCAAGCGGAGGAGAAACCGGAGGAGGGCGATGGCTTGCGGACGACGGTGGCGGTGGGGAGACTAGGAGAGGAGAGATTGAGAGTGAGATAGCGAGAGGTGAAGGTGGAAGAGAGGTGGACGGTGGTGGTGGGTGAGAAGCGGGCAGCAGCTGAGAGAGTGTGAGCGCAACAGCGGTGAGCGTGAGGAGAAGGAGATAATTGCTTTTAGGTTAGGTTTTAAGGATTGAATGAAATTGGGATTTTTTTCCCCAATTTAAGACCATCACTTAGGCGACATAGTAATTTATGTATGTCTCCTAAAACTATTTTACGCGACATACCTACATTACTATGTCGCCTAAGAATTTTAGCCTTTTCCCTCCTTTTTTTTCGGATAAAAATATTTTGCCTCTTTTTTTTTCGCGAAAAATTTAAATTTTTTTAATAACGCTTAGGAGACATGCTAATTTATATATGTCGCTTAAGAGTAATCCTTATGAGACATTCATATATTAGTATGTCGCTTAAGAGTTTTCAGTTTTAAAAATTAATTTTATTTTTTGTTTGTTATTTATTTTATTTATATAAAAAAATTATTTATTTTACAATAATCATTTCACTTAATTAATAACGTTTGCAACAATTAATTCACTTAATTGTGGTGGACACCGGAGGGAGATAGTGAAGGTGTGTGGGAGGAGAGTGGACTAGGGGTGTTTTCGTTTTCGGTCGGGGTAGAAATTATGGTCAATTATAATCAATTTTAATCGAGATGTAATACCGTTAATTATCAGTGACATAGTTACTTCTATTTTCTTTGGGAATGGGCCCAATGAGGTTCTGAGCTTCATCAATTATGTACAACCGATGCTTATGGAGAATTTATATTTTAAAGGTTTTAATGTTGGTTTGGAAGATTTTTTTATTTCCAAGGAACTCCAAGAGAATATTCAGATGAGTGTTCAAGATGTTTTCCCCCTGTTGCATCACATAAGGTCCTCCTACAATGAGTTGGTGGAGTTGCAGCTAGAGAATCACCTAAAGCTTGTTAAAATGCCCACCATAAATTTCATTTTGAAGTCGTCTTTGATGACTGATCTAATCGATTCTAAGATCGACTCGGCCATTGATAAGGTGGTTCAGCAAATAGGGTTATTGGGTGTTCAAATGTCAGATAAAGGGAAACTCTATTCAAGCACATATGTTGTAGAAATGATTTTTTTTTCTACAGGAAGTATCATTTTAGCAGTACCTACTTCACTAAGGAATTCGGTTTTGTGAGGAGCTGTCTATTTCATAGGCTGGACACGTACCAAGAGATGATCCACTCAATTAGTAGTAGAGAAGTGATGATCCGTTTTACTAGAGGATTGACTGAACCCGGAACCTTTGTTTAAGAACATGATGGCCACTATTCAAGATGTTGTTTGTTATGATGGCACGATCAAGAATGTGTGAAGCCATTTAGTCATTCAACTCGAATGGGGTATAAAGATTGGAATTATGCCCCAGAGTTTATTTGTTGTTGATGAACCTGTTGGAGTATGCAACTGCCATGTCCGCAACCATTCAGTCAGTTTTTAAAATTAATAACCATTTTTATTTATTTTATTTATATTAAATAATTAACTATTTGACAATAATCATTTCACTTAATTAATAACATTTACAACAATAGCGAAACCGATTGATTGAATTACAAATAATAACAACACAACATCAATTGTAGTTATCATCATCACTCTGATCCTCATTGTCAGTTAAGAAATTATTGTTAAACTCTTCTGCATCGTCGGAGAGTTTGGGTCCATGTGAACTACAGTGTCATCGGCAAGGGAATCGCACGATTCACGAAATAAAAAACCCCATTTACCAACCGGTCATACAGAACTTAGGAGACATACAAAGCATCTATGTCTCCTAAGTACTTATCTTAGGAGACATACATATAATATGTCTCCTAAGAAACATACTTAGGCGACATAGATTCTTTGTATGTCTCCTAAGTAAGTTTCTTAGGAGACATAATATACGTATGTCGCCTAAGATGAGTACTTAGGAGACACATTAAAAGTATGTCTCCTAAGAAACTTATTTAGGCGACGTAGATACTATTTATGTCTCCTAAGTAATTTTCTTAGGAGACATATTATATGTAAGTCGCCTAAGATAAGTACTTAGGAGACACACTAAATATATGTCTCCTAAGAAACTTACTTATGAGACATACAAACTATATATGTCGCCTAAGTAAGTACTTAGGAGACACATCAAATGTATGTCGCCTAAGTTACTTTCTTAGGAGACATATGAAATGTATGTCGCCTAAGATGTGTTTTAGGAGACATACCCAATAGGGTATGTCGCCCAAGACCCCAACTGGTGTAGTGGCTCTACAATAAAATAACTTTTCAGTAACAACCAAATTTTGTCACTAAAATGATATTTTTTTATCCCAATCAAATCAGTGACAAAAGATTTCGTCATGACATAATCACTAAAAGTGCGTCGATAAAAGTCTCTGGTAAGAAAGAAAATGATTTTTGTCACAAAATTTTTTGATCACTACACTACAATGCTATTGAGTTATTTTATTTCACCTTAAAAATATAAACTTGCTGATTTCGAGAACACCATGAAATTAAACTGGGCAATTGGTGAATTAAGTTTCTTTGTTTTAAAAACCTTGAATTTACTTATGTTTATGCTTCGATAAACTGGGCAAATATAAATGTGCATTAATATTCTTTAAAATTTTCAAAAATATACATATATAATTGCACGTGAAGAAAATAAGATAATTTGTGAAGTTTGTCACCTTTAAATTTTCTTAAACACCTATATAGTAATATTTAAGGGTGGAAATTCGTGTTTTTGAGTTATGTTTTTGCTTGACACAACACGACATGACACAAAGTCGTGTTATTTTTATAGAACATGAACACAACCCACCAAAAAGACGACAATAGTTGACAAACACGATTTATAAGTTTTGGGTTATAATAAACACTTTATAACATGAGTGGAAATGACAACATAAAATTAAATGTAGACACTACAAGACCCGAATGATAACATAAGACACCATTATCGTCACAAAACTTCAATTTTGTGTCAATGTCATTTCGTTTCGTCATGTGTCATTTTATCGTGTCGTTTCTAAATTTATTACCCCTATTAGTAATATTCTATTGCGAAAATAGGTAATTCAACAGCAACTTTAAAATTAATACAGTTAGTTTAAAATACAACGACAAGCAATTAAAATTAAATGATAATATAACTTTAACGATACATCAGCAAATTAATATACTAATAAGTAAATTGATAATACAAACATTTACACTTATTAGGAAAATAACAAATAAAGAATCACATGTAATTCATTATAAAACTCTAGAAATAGTACTTTGCTGTAAACATGATTCTCAAATTAATGAATTTCTTATTAAGAAAAAAACACTCATGAATAGTAAGTTTTATACAATTAAATTTTACTAAAATTAGCACACCCCATTCGTGTGCAATATTAAATTTGATATTATATACATATTTAAAACATATGATTATCTTGTAAATGGACCTTTCAAAATCTTAGGGATTCAAACCTATTATCACAAGATTAATAAGTCTATTACAAAATTGATAAATCAAACAATTTAAAAATTTATTTTGAAATCTCATGATTTTTAACATATTCGTCTTTTAGGGCTTTATGATTTTTTAAATAAAAAAAATAATAGAATAAGGGAGTTCTTAAATAAACCCACATAATTCGTCTTCTCACCCTAGTAAAAGTTTATCTTCTTCTCACCCCACTTATTTTTTAAAAAAACTTTCAATTCACCCCAATGGTAGGGTGAGTTTACTGAATGCACTATTGTGATGTTAATTTCGTCGTTGCTAAAACTAAAACATGAAAATTTTATATAAACCCATAAAAATATTTTTTATCAAAAACATTCAACATACCCCATGTTTTTTATACACGCTAACAACATACCACATCTTTTTTATAAGTCAAATAATAAATTTAATTTTTTATTGCACATCCACAAAATTCATTATTGACCTCACAGAATTTCTAATTAGAGGTAGAGTCAAGCCCCATAAGTGACAATTTCAAAGACACTGACATGTAAATTTAAAAAATAAAAATAGCAACAATAATAGTTTTAGACCTTTAGGTGACCAACTGTTTAAAGTGAAATACCTGATCAAAGTAAAAATTAATTAGTTAACGCAATATAGTTACCCCGAGCATTTTCTCTATATAATAGTAAATTTTCAATCTTTGTAATATTACTGTCTCCTATACGGCTATATCTAATGAATTGAAAAAATAAAATAGTTTTTATAAAAATAAATCATTTATTAAAATATTTTGGAACTAGAGTTGTAGAATTATTTGTTGGAAAAAATGGTCCTTTTTAATTTTAAAAAATTTAAATGGGTGAGAAGATAAATTAGTGGTAATTTTTTCAAGTACAAAAACTGGGGTGAAAATAAAGAATCTTATGCTATTTTTTAAGTTAAGATTAGTGTAATATTGACTTGCCAATATATTCTCTCCGAATGAAATTATTCTAGGGTGTTCTTAAATACACCCACATAATCCGTCTTCTCACCCCACTAATCTCTGCACATTTAATTAATTATGATTTTGTTTTTACAAGAACTTTTTTAAAAATTCATAAAAATTTCTACAGTTGCAGTATAGTAGAGATTGAGAGAAAAATATATATATTTACCTTGACATCCATCGGGAAGGTATGGGTTTCCTTCATAGCCATCTTTACAAACACAAGTCAAATTTGTAACCGATGACCCCTTAGAGAATTGTGTATCAATATTATTTAGAGAATCTTCAGAAGGCCGACACCAAGAATTAAGGCTACAAGAATTACTTGTACCAAGTCCAAGTCCATTAAGCCGCCGCTCCTCAGATATATAGCAAGTCCCGCGTGTAATCCAAGAGAGCGTAGTGGTGACATCGTAGGTCATTGAGAAATCAGAAGATTTGCTCGACAAATTCTGGTTTATAGATTTCAATAGTGGTTTTTCCGCATCTTGTAAATATATTGGATTTTCCACATTAACACTTGCACCTACTAACGAAATTGATAGCACCTGCACATTTGTTTTTTTTTTATTTTCAAATGACCCGATTAATTATAGATAATACACTAAATTTGTAAATTATCTAATTTTAGCGTTCGATTACAAAAGCATATAAAGTAATAAATTTGGGCTAGTTCTTAAGATATATACATATTAAATAATTCTATTTCAGTCCCACCCTGCATTGTTTTTTCTTTTAATTCTAAGGCCATCTCATTAATTGGTATGCCAAAAAGGTAGTGCTAACAGGCTAAATATAGCCTACCATTTGCCATCAAATTGCACTGGATAAGGTAAAAAAAAAGGCAAAAATATAAAAGGGTGACATCCAATGCATTGTGCATCGTTTGTCTGGTTGATGCACTTTGCCTTGTCTGATGGTTGACGGACGACACATAGTGCGTCGGCTTTGACATTTTTTTTTTAAAAAAATCAGCTGATGCACAGATGATACAATATGCAATATTAAAAAAAAATTAAAAAAATAGAGCAGCAGTTAAAGAAAATATGAATAGTCCCACTCTAAACGGGAATTATTTTTTTTGAAAGAATTGCAACAAGGGCATATATGATTATAATTAATAATAAAAGGCAATTGGTTCGTGCATTATTTATGATTATTTTTTTAATAATGCATGTATTTTAGGATCGTCAATCTTATGAAAGTTTTACTCATATAAACGGGTATAAATGAATTTTTATAACTTTTTAAGAAAGTTATAAAATAGTAAAAAAAAAATGTATAATCTATGAATGTGCCCACTGAAAATTAATTAATCGGTTGATGTAGCATTACTCCAGACAAAATATGAATAAAACACACAGGCACACACACATAAACATAAACATATATATGCACAAAATTGCCAGATATATATATATATATGTGTATATATGTACCTCCAGACCAATACCACTAATGAATGGCCTTGGTGGATTAAAAGAAGTGTTGCAAGTTATAATGAAGGTTTCATCTCGGGCACAATCGGGTCCGATACCAAACGGGTATGGAATTGTAATTTCGCTTCCACCTCTGCATCTAAACGGACAGTCGGGTTTTGTCATAGCTGCCTCGTTGCTATATTTTGAACGTTGTGCCAAGGCTTTGTAATTCATTAGGCTGACCTGAAGTAGTAGTAGTAGTACCACTAAAAAAAGCTGCAGCTGGGTACCCATTCTCTCTCTCTCTCTCTCTCTCTCTCTCTCTCAAGTACTGTAGATATTGATCATGGGTGTGTTTGGGTTATATCATGCATATATATATATAGAGTAGCACGATGCATGGGGAGTACTTACCATTTTTACTTATAGTGGACACCTCTTTAAATTAAGACATACTTGGGTTTTGAGATGATGATTTAACTATTTAATTATATTTATTTGATGCTATAAAATTCATTGTGGCAAAACACCAAATGCTGATGGCTGAAAATCAACACATGTGGAAGTTGATTTGCTATTTATTTGATTTTCTATCTTCTCGCACAAAAAAATTATTTTTCTTATTATTTTTCAATATTATAATACAAGTTTTTTTTTTTTCGAAAAGATAATTGCTTTAGTTAACAAAAGAGTCATAGGAAAAATAACAGAAAAGAAAGAGCGTAATGATAAAAATATATTTGCAATTGATTTTCTCAATTATAGACAAGTGGCAATCACAGAGGCCGGTACCATTATACTTAATTAGAGCAAGCTCGGACCTTCTTAAATTTGGACATTGTTTTCGTGTAAAAGTGGATTTGTATCTAATTCTTTCTCAAATTGGAACCTTGTTTTAGAGCAAAAACATATTTACAATATATGTACTGAAAGCTCCGATGAGGTCTAGGAGTTCTAGCAATGGGGATGGTAGTACCGGTAGTGATTTAAAAAAAATGGAAAAAAATAAAAGAAATGGAGGAAAGGTATTTTAGGTAAAGAAAAATGAGTATCCTTATCAATGTGTATAAATATCAAATTATATTGATGTGTTTAATATATATATATATAGTATAGACTAAGATTTGAAGAGTGTTTTAGAGTTTAAATAAAAGCACTCTGCAACCCGACTCTTCAAAATAAAAAGTAAAATATTAAAAATTAAATTATTTTTTTTCAAAAAAGGAAAATTGTAAGGACACTTAAAGATGCTTTTAAATTTTAAGTCTATTGTTTGTATCAGAAATGGACCCAAGTCGATCAATGTCTTTCTCAATCTAAGAGGTTAATGTTGGAAAGAAAAGTAATGTGAAAGTTGCTCAGCTATTACTACACAAGATAATGAGAGTGATTGAAGGACTTTTCCAAGCATAATTGAAAAGGCTAGTATTTTTCTTTCCAAATAATTTTCAAATAGTTTTAATAGAAAATTAACAACAATTCTAGTGGGATTTAGAATTGGGATTCAAAACATTACATCATATGATAACAAGATAGAAAATAATAATAAATATTAAAAAAAATGATAAAAAATAATAACAAACACAATCGATTTTTGTGAGAACTTGAAAAGTGAGTTGAGTGATGCTTTGTAAAGTCTATATTTTTTTTAGTTTTATTCATTCGACAAAAAAAAAGGTTTAATTGTAACTTATTTGAGTTGTTCAAGATTAAATCTGAAGAGCTGCAAGCAAGCCAAGCTACCGAAGCAATGCATTGAAGGTTTACATTGAAGTAGATATGGCTAGCATTAACATTTGAATTTAATTTCCTATGTGGTATTTTTACAAAAACCTGTTGAGTTGAATTATTTACTATTTTTGTTAAGTATTTCTCCCGTGTTCGTAATGTTTCAGCAAACAAAATTTATGAGAAAACTTTTGAATTATATTCTTAATATGTTTTTATAGTTCTCCCAAAAATTTGGATTCAATTAAAATTCAAACGGATTTAATACGCAAAAAACAAAAACAAAAGGTAAAAAAAAATTATAAGATTTAAATTAAATAAATAATAAAGAAATGTTGAAAAGTCAGTGTGTCAGATTTTTAAAACCAATGTGTGTACCTTTTTAAATGTGTGGTTGCTTTTTAAATCAAAAAATATTGTCATGTGCCATTCATTAGATGGTGGTCTAAAAAGAAAGGTCTACCGGTCTCACACTATTTGCGAGTGGCGGTATTGAATTCTCAAATTTGGGACCGATTGGTTTAATTTTGTGATTTAACTTTTTAATAATAATTGTATGATTCTATAAAAATATATTGGTTTAATTTTAGAAACAGTTTTCCTATTTTTTTTTTTGTTTATCTACATTTTAAATATTAAATATAGTGTGTGCATGTGTTCCATAAGAAATCATAACAATTATTATTTTCGCAAATTAGCCACAACATCACCGGCATATAATATAAGATCATTAATATAATTAGTAGAATAATATTTGATGAATCGCCGTCCTTGAAAACCTTATGAATGTGTAACTTAAAAAGGTGTCCAGCACGCGTAGTTAAAAATAAAAAATTTCAATCATTGCCCTATTCTCTACGTGCCTATATATATATAATTATTAATATAGATAAAGTTGTGTGAATTAATTAGTAAAAAGGACCACAATATTTCTTTGATCGTTCCTTTCCCCAAATTTATTGTGCGCCACGTAATAGAAAATGCCTTTCAAAAAGAAAATTATGTAGAGAACGATTGCTGTAAAATTTTGTACAAGGTATTATGCCATGTTTAAGAGTTAATATTACGTCATATTTGATATATATATACACATATGCAAAAAATTTCAAGTACGGACCGATCCTGTTTACGATGGTTTTGCATTATAAAAAACACCCTCCAATATTTTTATGACAAAAAAACGTTGTAAAAAGGTCAGGTCCGTACTAGAAACAAACTCTATACATATATACTAGTGTCCGCACAAACTATATTTATATAATACTTAATTCTTATTGATATTGTATATAGACAGTTAAAACAAAATAAAAGAGTTGGTAATTAGTTTTGTGATAATAGCATATGTTATCGAAGTTTATGGTCAATGTCTCAATTTTTTACATAAGTATTATTTTTATTGTAGTTTTCGAAATATAAAGGAAATTTTATAATTTTACAAACTTATTAAAAGTCTTGTCCACGTTTTACATATAGTGTATCTATATAGAGACTACTTTTTAAAGGGTGATCATGTTTCTAAATAAAATGACCGTCCATTTGAAAGATAACTACTAGGTGGGTTTTATTTTTTTCATTAATAATTCAAGAGATAATTTGTATGATAAGCATATATTCCTAAAATGTTATTAAAATATTTAATTATAATAAATTGGAAACTATTTTCACAATCCCATTTTATATTCGTGAGTTTATTTTTCTCAAAAAAATTGAAGTGCGAAAAGGTGGCAGACTCATGTATAATTAGTGGATCCAAGAAACTTGAATTATATATAATCTAGTTGTGTCCCTTTCAACATCGAATCCTGAGAAAAGAAAATTAATATAAGAGACTTTTAATTAGTCTGGTAGAATAGAAAGGAAGAAAAAGTATACTTTATTTTCAATTTTACTTTTGAAAGTTCACGAGGGAAGGCCACCACCTTTAATTATTGTAGTTGTGACCACAAACTTTTAAAAAATTATGAGCGACCTGAAATTTATCGTCTCCAATCAGTAAATTTTGGCTGTGACTATTGATTAAGCTAAAATTAGACCATAGTTACAAAAGTGTGAAAATTTTGAACTGGATTTTTAATTAAGATAGAGTGTATATGGACTAAAAATATACCGAAGAGGCTCTTCAAAGTTCAAATCCTACATGTACCTATAAGAATTAGAAGAGCCGCATCATATTTGAAGGCTCTAATAAAGTCTGCAAGCCTCCACATTACTCTCCAACTTTTGAAGAGAGAGAACTCTCACCTCACAATTTTCAAATGCCAAAAACACAATTATATTTGATAAATTAATATTATACTGGTTAGCCTAGATATACATGTAATATGATACTTTGTAATTATTTACATTAATAACATGTAATGACATTTGGTCTAGTTATAATGAATTGTGTTTCTTCATATACACTTAAGGCCATGAGTTCAAAATTCAAATCCTTAAATATTAATTATTTTATATCTTCGCTGCAAGAGTGGTTAATTAGAAATTTTTTGTATTTATATACGAAACATTTCTGGTGCGGACTGGTCCGTACGAACGGGGCCTTTTATGATGGTTTTGCGTCGTAAAAAATACGCCCAATGTTTTTATGGTCGAAAAGCGTCGTAATAAGGACTAGTCTGTATTAGAAACGGACTATATATATATAAAATATCATCGATGTGTTTAATATACAGTATAGATTAAGATTTGAAGAGTGATTTGGATTTTAAATTGAACCACTCTGCAACCCGACTCCTCACAATGACAAGTAAATTATTAAAAATTAAAAATATTTTTTTAAAAAAAAAATAATTCTAAAGAGACTTGAAGATGCTTTTAAGTATACTAGGTTGAAACCCATGCCGAAGGCACTACCATTCATTCAAAAAATATCTTAAATCCCTACCACACAATTCTTTATCCCTTAGACATTTTTGGATTCAAAAGCCATTGCCCCTTACTATATAGATTAGGTCGTAACTCGTACCAAATACACTACCATCCATTCAAAAGGCATTTCAAGGAGATGTGTGGGTGAGAGAAGTGGGAAAAATAACCTACAAAAATTAATCTGGGCTGTTAGTTTTGTGTAAAAGTGATTTTTTGGCACACGATTTTCTATGAGAGACATATTTTAAAATTCAAATATATTTGCCACTTATTATATAGATTTTTTTTAATGGAGCAAAGTCCATATCTTTCTCAATCTAAGCTTCAAATTGGAAAGAAAAGTAAACACAATACGTTGTGGGCAAAAGACCAAATGCTTGTGGCTGAAAATTAATTTTTGGGCTTTCTAGCATTTCTCAAAACAACATTCTTTGAATTTATCAAGATATTATTGAAGAAATATACAACGCTTCGATGAATCCTGGTCTATATACTTATCATAGGTATTTCTAAAGATGTTACGAAATGTGATCAATGCATACGATATTGTCTTGTTGACGGTGTAACTATATCATAGTAACAGATGATTTTTATTTTTTTTTGTTGAGTCGAGTTTCACATAGATATCGTATTGTTCAAGAAATCATAACATTCATATACTTTTATCTATATGTGGAACGTTGATCGGACAACGTTATTATTGTTTTGGATTGATATGATAGTGCGATTTTACAAAGCTAGAATTCGATCATTGAAATTGTGGACCGCATACTTTAAAAATTGGTATCGGAGACCTGAATGTACTAATTGCATGGAGTATTGACTATGCTGAAAATTAATGCAGTCTTACAATATTGTGAAATTTAAACTAGAATTTTAATTTTAGAGGCCGTTACCAAATAAGGGCATTCCTAAATTCTAAGAGATTCTTCACATCCTACATGAAAAAATATTTGGTGAGCCACATCCTATTTAAAAGCTTCAATAAACTTTTTAAATCTCTACAACACTCTCCAACTATTAAAGAGAGAATTCTAACTCTAGAAGTTTGAAGAGTGAGAAACGAACACTTAAAAATGCCAAAATTAATTGTACTTTTAATAAATAATAAATGTTATTAAAATTGGAAGACTCTTATAATTTATTTTTAAAAAATATGAACTTTTCAGTGTGACTTTTCAAAATAGCACTAAGATTATCTAGATTAAAAAAAATTATATATATAAAAAAAAACCTTTAATAAAGACTTAAGATACTTTCTTTTTTTTTGGGAAACATAATCCTTAAGATACTCAAAGTATATTATTTGTATTTCCAAACGACCTAAGTCGAAGTCTCTCTCAATTTCAAAGCTTACAATTAGAGTGAAAATTGCACACAATTGTGTGCAAAGGCCGATGCATGTGACTGGAAATTAAGTGTGTAAATAGATGGAATATGGAACGGATACTTAAATTTATTAAATTTTAAAAATATATTTAACTATTTACAATCTTTTAATTGTGAAAAAATATTTTACGAGATAATCAAAGTGACACATGAAATTTTCTGCACACATGTAAGAAATAAACAGGAAGTAGATTTTGGATTAAAGTCAAAATATAATCAAAATTGACTAATGCGCTTAAAAACAAAATTAGCTTCATGGATGAAAATAAAAAAGTGGTCAAAAACTAAATTGAACTGGGAAGAGACATGAAAACACAACAAAAAGGAAAAAGGAAGGCTTAGGTTAACAAAAGAGTTGTAGGAAAATTAACACAAAAGGAGGACAGCATTGTAATGAAAATAAAATCAAAATAAATTGTCTATAAACAATGACTAATAATATTAAAAACAATCATTTCCCTAACAAAGTTAAAAGTGAGTCAATTTTACAAACGACACAATTTGAGTTAAAAGTGATTGTAATTCTTTGAAAAGTTATATTGTATAATTACTTTGCAATAAATCACGCTAAACTTTATATACAAGTGCGAATCACGAAGCAAAGGTGACGCCATTGTATGTTTATAATATATGATACGATTACGAGAGGCAATTAGTTTTAGGCCCCTATCTAGCATCTTAATTAGTACCAAGGAATACTAGGATATTTGTTGGTCGGATAATGACCCTAGAGGGGGGGGGGTGAATAGGGTTTAAAAACTTTAATGTGGAATTCAAAACTTTTGCAAAATGTTTAAGTAAAAGAATTTAGCTAAATAAGTTTATCAAGGAAAACAATCAATCCCAAGAATAAGCAACAATATAAGCAACTTAAATCAATGAATATAACAAATAAATAAAGAGATTGAGAAAGAAAGATTGAACCAATTTGAAGTTCAAGGCTTTTTGTCCACACGGTTTTGGTTTACCAAACCATAGTCCGCACTCGGTTAGTTCCCCGAGAATATTCACTATTCAATCTTCTTCAGGTGAAGATCAAACGTCAATACAAATGTTGCTATGCACACAACACTCACAATGTAGCTATACCCACTACACTTCTCACAAGATATGCTATCTTGCTCGACAAAGAGACAAACTTTCTTTTGAAATGAAGAATGAATTGTTTGTGGTGATACACACCAATACAATAACTCTCAAGTGTATTTGAAGATTACAAATGAAGCTCACACTAGAGTTATCAAGATTGATCAAAATATATAGCTCAAAAGATGAAAGATTGATCAAAATGTGTTCTTGAATCTTTCTATATTTGAATATATGAATAATAGAGTATTATAATAATTCAAGTTTTGTTAAAACATGTCTAGGACCTCATATATATAGCTTGCAAAACCATATGGCCGTTGGGGATGATTAATAAAGGTTTTGGGTCAAAGGTATATATTTTCAAACTTTCCAACAGCTAGTTTTGACAAAAAATTCAAATTTGTTTTCATAATTTATCCCAATTTGACCGTTAGATCATGCTCAAATTTTAGTAAAAAATGATAAGAGATGTTGTCTAATTATTGTAAAAATTTCAAAATTATCGGAGTTCGGGAAGGCCTCCATCTTACCGTTTGATCAAAACTGTGCAAAAATTGAGCGAATTTTAAATGTGGAATAAAAATATTTTTTCAATTTAACAATTTAGTTCCAAATACAATTATAATGATTTGTGAACCTCAGCGATATAATTATAAGATACCTATTTTTATTAGAGATTAAAATATGATCATTTAAAATTAATATGAATTTATTTTGAAACTCGGTCTTTGTAAAATGATGTTTTCAAAATAAATTCAATTTCAAGCTTGTTTGAATCAATCTTTAAAAGATTCATGAATACGTTTGAGCTATAGAGATTTGATCAATAAAGTAAATTTACATAAATCTTAAGAACTCACTAAATTATTGAATTAACGAGTCTTAGAATGCTTTGATTTGTTTCTTCGGATTGATCTTCATTTGAAACTTTTTTCTTGAAGCCTTTCATATAGTCTTTTGATCATTTGTGCTTCATGATTTGCATTGACAGATTTGATCTTTCTTGTCTTGTCCAATGATCAAATAGTGAAAGAGTGATCTTTGTCGTGTTTTTCTTGAATTTTCCAAGTAAATGAACTATATACTTATATCAAGAAACATGTTAAATTACACATGATTGATTTATTGTTATTATCAAAATAAGATTAAGACCTTAGGTCAACAATATCGAAATTAGTATTTACTCCCTCTTGCCTTATATATAATGAAAGTATCCATAAATGCAGTTATTACATGCCGAAACTACCCTCTCAAACAAATAATCTAATTGCTACATTTACCTAAGGAAAAGATGGCAGTTTAACTTTTTTTTTCTTTTTTCTTAATTCACGTTAACAATATCAAACATGATTTTATCACTTGTAACAAGTAAATCTTTTTAAAATATAATGATTTTATGCATATTATTATATGAACGTTCAACATGTATGTATTAAGTAACTATTTGTCGACTTAAAATGGTTTTGTTACATCTAATTTTTTATTAAAGTTAAATTACAAATAAGTAAATCGATATAAAAAATATCAAACATTTTTTTTTTTTTGGGGGGGGGGGGGGGGGGGGGGGGGGGGGGGGGGGGGTTGACTATTAATGATGATTTGGCTATTGATTTATTTTCACATATTTTTTATTGCCATTTATATTATAGATACAATTAACAAATCTTTTGTGCTTAAAGTTTTATCTAAAGTATAGGAATTATTTTTCATGGTAGATTGAGTATCTAGGTGGTATCTTACATTCGTCCTTGTTCTTTAAAAGTTTAAGTTAACGTGTTCCTTTGAGGATAAAACAACATTCAAGTTGGAGGGAGTAGATAAAAATGTTAATTTTGCTAGACTCCGGCATATAAAAAACAAAAAAAAAATTGCAATGGTTCTTTGATTTTAATTGAAATTTCCTATTTAACCAGTACACTAGCGATGACACATTTGTCTTTGATACTATATATGTGCATGTTTAGTTCTTATACTATCATTATTAGTAAAAAAATTATGATTTTCAATCATCATTATATTTTTGCATGTACAACAATTTTTGCATGACTAGATGGACGAATGAGTATAACTAAATTTTTCTTAAGAACATAAATGCCGAGATTAAATAATCTGTGAGAATTTGAACCAATCTTCCTATTTGAAGTTTATACATCAATTCTAATTTTTGAAAAGCGTAATTCGTCGTGTAGTCACATTATTATTTATTTTTATTGAACACTAGAAAGGTATGTCCATGAAATGCAACTTTTTGAGGATTATTTATATTGCTTGAACTATAGAGTTACATACAATAAGAAGTGTCTTAGGCTATATTTGATAGCCAATATATAGCCTTATCTTACCTCTACATTTATACTACCTCTCACCCTTCTAAGTCTTATATATATGAGTCTTTCTTTGTTAACTTAATATCCTTACCCTACTTCAGTTAGGAGTTTAAACCATATTTATAACATACCTTTTATCTAAGAATATGTTGAGGTTATTTATTTTATGTATGGGCAATAATGAAAAGTGAGCTTATGAAAAAAAAATTCCTTAGTGTAGGTCGGAAATTAACCCTAGAAGGGAGGGGGGGGGGGTGAATTGGGGTTTTAAAACTTAATGTGGAATTAAAAAGTTTTCTAAAAAATGTAAGCAAAACAATTTAACTAAACAAGTGAAACAAGCAAATCAAACAATTAATCAAGCAAAACTCAAGAGCAATTAATACATGGCAATCTGAATCAATAATATAGCAATAAAATAAATGGCTAGAGATAGAGAGATTGAGTTTAGAAAGATTAAACCAATAGAAGCGCAAGACGTTTTGTTCTTGCGGTTCGGTTATCTAAATCATACGTCCGTGCTCGGATAGTGCCTCCGAGAATCTTCACTAAAATCGATTTTCTTCCAGGTGAAAATCAAACCGCTACAAGTGTTGTTATTTCACTACACTCCACAAGTATTACTCTACCATAATACTCACACAAGAAACACTCTTACTAATTTGTGAATTTTACCTCTCACAACACTCAACAAGAATTTACCTTCTTGTTATCCTATGAGATTAACCTCTCACAAATGAATATTCTTAATTGTTTGGTGATACACACCAATCAACAATAACTGATAAACGCATAATATTGTCATGTTTAAACTCCTTCCCGGAGTCGCTTGACGCATTTGTTGCTTTAATTCTGCCCAATTATCCACTTATCTCGAGATTAATGCCTTAGCGAGTTTTGTATCTAACATGGCCCAAGTTGGTGTGTATTTTGTAGTATTCCATGTGTTTGTAGGATTGGAGTACAATGGCATTGCATGAAGTGATCAAGAGTAAGCTCGGAGGCTTGCAAAGTGCTGAGTGAACAAGTTCCAGACCCATGATCGATCATGGGCAAAGCCATGATCGATCATGGTTGCAAGATTTTCTGGCAGAGCACTTCCATGATCGATCATGGGCATAACCATGATCGATCATGGCCCTTGCAACTTGGCCATTTCACACCCAAAATGGGCTATTTTAGTGGTTCAAGCTATTTTAGATATTTAGTTAGATATTTTGCAACCTTTTAATATATATTATTTTCTTTTAGCTTCTTGGAAAGACATCTAAGTTTTTGTAGAAGTTCTAGAGAGAAGTGGGAGCTAAAACCTTGTAATTTCTTCTTCTTCTTGTAAGTTTACTTTGATTTTAAGAAATGAATGCTTCTTCTATAATTCTTGTTTCGAGTATTATGGAGTAGTCTTTTACTAAGGTTACGGAGGTGAACCGCGATATAATATTCGGTGATTTATGGCTCAATCCATGTTTAAAGTTTGAGAAATAGTTGTAAATCCTTTTCTTCTTCATTTACTCCATTGTTGCAAGCTTTCTAGGTATATTCATAATATTAAGACTTTATATGCCTTGTATATTTAGTGCTTGGTTGTTAATGAACATACAACATATTTATATGGTTCTAAAAAGCTTGTAGTCCCTTTCCCCCATCCATGGAGTTTTTCCCTCTTCATAGAAATTATGAATAGTTCTTAAAACTCCATAGATGGATTTTAAATTTGTTTAGCTTATCTTTGATTCATTTATTGATATATTGAGTGCTTCTTACACTTTATGTGATACTTAGACTCTTTATTTTCTACCATATGTGATAAATGATGAGTTGACTAATTTATCCCATAAACTTTATTCCGTTTCATTGTTAGGATTCACTTTATAATTTTCATTCTTTAAATCATGAGATTACCACACTTGCTTGATGTTAAATCTTTTTATGATGAGTTCGTCATATCTATCTCGGATTAGCTTCATCGGGAATGGGTTGCCTTGCTTCACACCCGTAGCTAAGAGGTAGGAATGATAACCTCGTCTTTGGTGGTATGTCGTTTGTATCTCTCTTGATATAGCTTCAATTCGGGAATGAGTCGCCTAGCGTCGCACCCTCTGCTATTGAGAGATACACCAACATTCCCCATTTCTCGAGAATCCTTGTGTTCTAATCTTAGTATGAGCTAATGATCACCGTTTCTTAAATCGTAACTAATCTCCACCTACCTTAGTGCTTTCTTATTTATTTTCGCATCTGTTTTACATTTACGTTGTTCTACAACAAACCAACTCACAGAAACCAGAAAATCACTTAATCCGTAATCCATTCCATTCCTCTTCACTTATCCCTGTGGTTCGACACTCGGACTTCCGAGACTATATTACAACTTGACGTGCCTGCACTTGGGCTCTATCGCAACGCGTTATTTAAGCGGCGTCAAGTTTTTGGCGCCGTTGCCGGGGATAAGGCAAAAGGCGGATTCTGGGTTTTGTATAAAACCATTCTGTAAGTATTTCTCTCTATTTGATTAATTTATTTTTCTCCCTTATTTTCTGTTTTATTTTGTAGAGTTCCCAAGGAGTGATTCGAATCATTGTCCAAGCCCATGCAAGGGCGATTGTTTGTGGATATTCGAATTAGCCCTCCCACATCTCCAAGAATGGCAAACCAAGGTAGAGCCGCGGATCACGAGAGCGATAATGAAGGGGAAGGTGCCAACAATGTTCCTCATGTTAGGACCATGAGAGACTACCTTCAACCGCCTCGGGCAACTTCGAATTCGTGCATTGTGCTTCCCGCTGGCCAAGCCGGAGCATTCTCTTTCAAACCGGGTATGCTTCAACATATCCCTTCTTTTCATGGTATGGAGTCGGAAAACCCATACTTGCACTTGAAAGACTTTGAAGAAGTCTGCTCCACATTTCGTGAGGCAAATATTAATGAGGATGTCATGCGTTTAAAGCTCTTTCCTTTCTCCCTAAAAGATAAAGGAAAAATTTGGCTAAATGCTCAAAGACCACAATCAATTCGGTCTTGGCAAGAACTTCAAGCGGAATTTCTAAAAAAATTCTTTCCCGTGCATAGAACCAATGCTTTAAGAAGGGCGATATCTAATTTTTCGCCAAAAGAAAATGAAACTTTTTATAAGTGTTGGGAAAGATACAAGGAACTTCTAAACGCATGCCCTCACCATGGTCACGAAACGTGGAGCCTTGTTAGTTTTTTCTATGAATCTCTCACCCTGATATGCGTACGTTTGTTGAGACCATGTGTAATGGTCAATTCTTAAGTAAGAATCCCGATGAGGCTTTATTGTATTTTGATGAATTAGCGGAAGGTGCCCAAAATTGGAACACCTATTCCGAGGAACCCAAAGCAAAAACTCAAGGAAGGGGTGGGTTGTACCAAGTGTCTAATGAGGATGACATGGGTGCGAGGTTATTCCAATTGTCTAAGAAAGTAGAGGCAATGGAAGCAAGTAAGTTTAAGGAGGTCAACGTAGTATCCTCGAGTCAGTTGTGTGTCATTTGTGAAAATTCAGGACACACCACCGAGGATTGTCCTACCATTCCCGCTTTCCGGGAAGTCCTCAAAGATCCCGCCCAAGTCAATGCTTTACACCAGTACAACCAAAACCGTAACCAAAACGATCCTTATTCTCAAAGGTACAATGAAGGATGGAAGAATCACCCCAATTTCAGTTGGGGAGGAAATCAAAGTCAGAACCACAACCAATATAATCAGAACCAAAGGCAACAACAACAACCTCAAAACTCTTTTGTTCCACCTCAGAATCAAAATCCCAACCAAAACTTGGAAGCTTTGTTGAGATCATTTGTGGACAAAACGGATCGTGATGTGGGTGAGTTAAAAACTCAAATGTCTAAACTCACCACCGCCCTAGCTACCCAAGAGAAGGGAAAATTCCCCTCTCAACCTTTAGCGAATCCGAGAGGTCAAGTTCAAGTAGTAGAGGGAGGAGAGTCTAGCTCCAAGATAGAAGAACTCAAATCTATCACAATCTTGAGAAGTGGTAAGGAGGTAGACAAAACTATTGTTCCTAAAACCCCCAAGGTGGCGGACACAGTTAATCCCACGCATGTTGAGGAGTCGGAGGTAGAAAAAGTTGTGAGTGAAGAGAAGAAGAGAGAGGAAGAGAGACAAGGAAAGGAGGATCTTGAGAAAATCAAGAACGGAATTAAGGTCCCTTTCCCGGAGAGATTGAACCAACCATCCAAATCTAATACTGAGATTTTGGATGTGTTTCGACAAGTGAAAATCAACATTCCATTGCTTGACGCGGTCAAGCAAATACCTTCGTATGCTAAGTTCCTCAAGGACTTATGCACGACAAAACGAAGGTTGAATGTTAAGAAGAAGGCCTTTATGGCGGAGCAAGTGAGCTCGCTCATGCAAGGCACAAGAGCCCTTAAGTTCAAGGACCCCGGTTGCCCCACAATTTCGTGTGTCATAGGAAATTGTAGGATCAAAAATGCTTTGCTAGATTTGGGAGCAAGTGTGAACGTACTCCCATATTCTGTATATCAACAATTGGGGTTGGGTGAGTTGAAACCCACGAGGGTTACTATTCAATTAGCGGACCGATCCGTTAAGATACCAAGAGGGATAGTCGAAGATGTGCTTGTTCAAATTGACAAGTTTTATTTTCCCGTTGACTTTATCATCCTCGACATGCAACCCGTGTCGAATCCCGCTAAGGAGATTCCAGTTATCCTTGGGCGACCATTTCTTGCTACTTCTAATGCCATAATAAATTGCAAGAATGGAATTGTGAAGTTAGCATTTGGAAACATGACTTTAGAGCTAAACGTGTTCTCTTTGAGCAATCAAAGAGACGACGATGATGATGAGGAAAGTGAACACGTAAACATGATAGAGTCATGTATCCAAGACCACTTTGTGGCAAATTTCGAATCGAAGTCAATGGAAGGTTATCTAACCACTTCCGATGAACTCGAGGATTGTATGCAAGTGTTTTCCTTGTGTGACAAACAGGTTGAGTTTTTGGAGAAAGAGGAAAACACACAATCTCCCACCAAAAAGCTTGAAGGAAAAATGGATCTCAAGCTATTGCCGAGCAATTTGAAGTATGCCTTTTTGGGAGCTTCAGATACCTTCCCAGTTATCATCTCGTCCGAACTTTCGGATGACCAAGAAGAAAGGTTAGTTCATTTGCTTGGTAAATATAAAAAAGCTTTTGGTTGGACTCTTGCCGACCTCCAAGGAATAAGCCCTTTGATTTGTACACATAAAATTCACTTGGAGGATGGGCAAAAACATCAAGGCAATTTCAACGCCGGTTGAATCCTAACATGCAAGAAGTGGTTAGGAACGAGGTG
The DNA here is from genome assembly GCA_021464415.1 of Lonicera japonica. Classification (NCBI taxonomy): domain Eukaryota; kingdom Viridiplantae; phylum Streptophyta; class Magnoliopsida; order Dipsacales; family Caprifoliaceae; genus Lonicera; species Lonicera japonica. The sequence continues at coordinate 9,158 of JAKCWG010000393.1, read as the reverse complement.
TTGAAATTATTGGATGCAAAGATCATCTATCCAATCTCGGATAGTAAATGGGTTAGTCCAACTCAAGTGGTACCGAAAAAATCGGGTCTTACGGTAGTCAAGAACGACTCAAACGAGTTGATTCCACAAAGAGTCACCACCGGGTGGCGAATGTGTATTGACTACCGTAAACTCAATGAGGCTACTCGTAAAGATCATTTCCCCCTCCCCTTTTTGGATCAAACTCTAGAGAGGTAGCGGGTCATGAATATTACTCTTTCCTCGATGGTTTTTCTTTTTTTCCGGGTACAATCAAATTGAGATTGACCTAGATGATCAAGAAAAAACCACCTTTACATGTCCTTTTGGTACCTTCGCTTATCGAAGAATGCCCTTTGGTCTATGTAATGCACCGGCCACTTTCCAACGGTGCATGCTAAGTATCTTTAGCGATATGGTGGAAAGGACTTTGGAAGTTTTTATGGATGACTTTACCGTCTATGGTAAGTCATTCGACAATTGCTTGGCTAACCTGGAACAGGTCTTGGGAAGATGCGTGGAAAAACAATTGGTATTGAACTGGGAGAAGTGCCATCTTATGGTTACCAAGGGAATTGTTTTGGGGCACATCATTTCTTCAGAAGGAATCGAGGTGGATAAAGCTAAAATTGAGTTGATTGCTAAACTTCCTACACCGAAGAATGTCAAAGATGTTCGATCTTTTCTAGGACATGCCGGGTTTTATAGGAGGTTTATCAAGAACTTCAGTTCCATTTCCAAGCCATGTGTAGTCTACTTCTCAAGGATGCACCCTTTCAGTGGGATGCCAAGTGCGAGGAAGCCTTTGTCTCTCTGAAGCATATGCTTACTACTGCGCCGATTATGCAGACACCGGACTGGAGCTTGCCATTCGAGCTTATGTGCGACGCAAGTGACTATGCGGTGGGAGCGGTTCTTGGTCAACGAAAAGACAAGAAACCGGGTGTGATATACTATGCAAGTAGGACCTTGAATGATGCGCAAATGAACTACACCACGACAGAGAAAGAGCTTCTAGCAATTGTCTTCGCCCTAGACAAGTTCCGATCCTATTTGATAGGATCGCCAATTGTGATTTTCACGGATCACGCGGCATTGAAGTATCTATTCACAAAGAAAGATGCCAAGCCGCGGCTTTTGAGGTGGATACTCTTATTGCAAGAATTTCATTTAAGCATCAAGGACAAAAAGGGAGTCGAGAACGTGGTGGCCGATCATCTGTCTCGACTCACTTTTACGAACAACATTGAAGAAAGCCCGATCCAAGATTCGTTTTCAGACGAACAATTATTGGCAATCTCGACGCTCCCATGGTATGCAGACATTGTAAATTATCTTGTAACTGACAAGATACCAAAGTCATGGGGCACACAAGATAGAAAAAGGTTTTTGAGTGAAGTGGGTCGATTCTATTGGGATGAACCGTACCTGTTTAAGTATTGTGCGGATCAGATTATCAGACGGTGCATCCCAGAGGAAGAAGTGGAGAGAGCTCTATCTTTCTGTCATTCTGAGGCTTGCGGAGGACACTTCTCGGCAAAGAAGACCACCGCGAAGATTCTGCAAAGTGGATTGTATTGGCCGTCGCTTTTTAAGGACGCACAACGCTTTTGCAAGGCATGTCAAAGATGCCAAATGCTTGGAGGGATCTCCAAGAGGAATATGATGCCTCTCAACCCATTCTGATGATCGAAATCTTCGACTGTTGGGGCATCGATTTTATGGGACCATTCCCATCCTCCTACGGTAATCTTTATATTTTAGTTGCCGTAGATTATGTTTCGAAATGGGTGGAAGCCCAAGCGTGTAAGAAAAACGATCACAAAGTGGTGATCCGATTTCTGAAAGAACACATTCTTGCACGTTTTGGCACCCCCAAGGCAATAATAAGCGATGGCGGTACTCACTTTTGCAATAAACCGTTTCAATCATTAATGCAAAAGTACGGTGTAAATCACAAAGTATCGCTCGCTTATCACCCTCAGACTAACGGTCAAGCCGAGCTGGCAAATAGGGAGATCAAACAGATTCTAGAGAAAACGGTAAACCCGAACCGCAAGGATTGGTCATTAAGACTGACCGACGCACTTTGGGCCTACCGTACTGCGTACAAAACAACTCTAGATATGTCTCCCTATCGCATTGTATATGGAAAACCATGTCATTTGCCAGTAGAGTTGGAACACAAATCATACTGGGCAACTAAGATGGTTAACTGTGATTTCGAAAAAGCCGGGCTTGACCGTAAGTTGCAAATTGATGAAATCGAGGAATTGAGAAGAGATGCATATGATAATGCGAAGATAAGCAAGGAACGTGCCAAAATTTTTCATGATAAATCTATTTTAAGGAAAGAATTCAAACTTGGGCACAAAGTTCTTATTTATGATACTCGTCTGCATCTCTTCCCCGGGAAATTGAAGTCTCGTTGGACCGGCCCATACATTGTCCGTCATGTATTTCCTTTTGGGGCTGTGCAAGTTGAGGATCCCAAAACCGGCTATGTTTTTAAAGTAAATGGACAACGTTTAAAGCCATTTTTTAGAATTCCCAATTCGAGAGGAGTCCACCCCTTTCGAAGACCCGACTTATGCCTAACAAGCATAGGTCGATTCTGTAAATAATGTTTTTTTTTGTAGTATTTTTGAGTTTCAGGAATTTTTTGGGCGAGATTGGATCGAGCTGGACCAAGTTGGGGGGAGTGGAAAGGTGTTTCAAGTGAAGAAATCTCATGGGAGAATTTTTTTTTTGAAGGCATGATCGATCATGGGCAAAGCCATGATCGATCATGGGAACCAATTGAGGAGGCAGTGCACTTCCATGATCGATCATGGGCAAAACCATGATCGATCATGGTGAAAATTTTCCTGCGGCAGTAGACTTCCATGATCGATCATGGGCAAAGCCATGATCGATCATGGTCCCTCTTAAAAACAGAGCAGCCGTTTCTAAACCCCAAAAATCGTGCCCCATTTTCTCTCTAACTCCCATTTCTCTCCATCTCCCTTCTTCAAACCTTCAACAATCATCATATCAAACCCTCCCCTAGCCTTTCCACCTCCATAAACTCTCAATTTCACCCCCAAACTCCAAACCCATCTACTATCAACACCTCTTTCTCTCTCTAAAACCCCAAACCCCCAATTTCGAGCCCTACTCCCCAAAATTTTGAAATTTCTCTCTATTTTCTCCCTTCTCCCCTCCTCCCACATCAATGGCTGCCATTACTCCAGTTAACAAGCCAGAAGAGCTTCAAGCCGCGAGGGGTGGGTACCCGCGGGTTCCGTAGCCGTCAGGAGTACGATTGGTGGAATTACGCTTTCAGGAACCGGGCTGTGATGATCGAGAGGCCTGTGATTATTGGTGCCTTGGACGATTTCCCTCAAATGGGAACATTCGAAAGACACGAGGGGTGGTTTCAATATTTGCGACAACCAGGTAATCAATGTAATCTCACTCTATGTCGTGAATTTGTAGCAAGTTTGGTGCGTGTGCCCAATGCTGCTTATGCCTATGTTGCCCACGTACGTGGGAGAACTGTTCCTTTCAACCTCGAGGTTGTTAGTAGAGTCACGGGGATTCCGGCATTGCCGGATGGCAGCTATGACCTCCCTCATTCAGCCCGTATTTTATACCCCACTGATGACGAGTTGGCTACGTTCTTAGCCGGTCGTCCAATGACTTGGATTGGCACGCAATTCGATAGGAACAATTTAGCACCACAATTCAGGACCCTGTGGCTTGTTGTAGCCAATGCGTTAGATCCCACCTCGCACATTCAACATTTGTACACCTATCATGCCTATGTTCTATATGTAATTGCTCGCAATAGGCCGTGTTGTTTGGTTCGCTACATAATGCGAAAAATCATGAAAGTCTATGACACGGTAGCCCATAACGAAACGATAAAATTTGGTGTGCTTCTGACCCGCATTGTTTTTGGAGGCGGGTGTCCAAGAAAGGGACACCGATGTCAGAAAGATACAGCGGGCCCCGATAAAACAGGTCCACCCAGGCTAGAGCCGCCGGACAACTGAGAAATAGGCCAAGTTCTTCCACAGCCGCACCACAACAGGGGGATAGCGAAGAAGAAGGGGCAGAGAAGCAGCAGGGAGCGGATGTTCCGGGTCAGTCAAGGCGTAGAAGAAGGCAAGCTCTGGGCCTGTGGATGACAATAGGGAGTTCATTAGAGAGCAGTTTGAGCAGATGACTGCTTTGATGCAGACCGGTTTGCTAGCGTCAACGAGAGGGTAGAGATTATGGTATTGCGTCAGGACCGTTTGGAGGCAGATATTGCAGCTCAGGTCGAGGCACGAGTTGCAGCTCAGATGACGACTTCAGCAGGAGTTCATACGCCAGCAATTCGAGGCGTTGTATGGTCGTTTTCCCACCACCCCCACCCCTTCTGATATGTAATGATGATGTGATAGCCTGAAAACTCTTTAAGTACCTATATTTATGCTTAGTTTTATTTTATTTCTTTTGGGTTGTATTAGAATGAGACTTGATGTTAACTCTAGAACTTGGTTTAATGATTGAATATTATAGTTTTTACTTTTGAATTCTAATTCTAACCCGTTTTGTGAATAGTTTTTGTTTATCTCTTATTTTTTGTCTCATGGAGAGCAAAGTCATTGTAGCCCTTCCGTGCGTTGTTGTTTGTTCTCTTTACATTGAGGACAATGTGTGTTTCAAGTGGAGGGGGTGTACGTTATTTTGTGTTTATTTTGTGTTGGCTTGCTATCAGTCATTCCATGAGTAGAAGAGATTTGTTCAATTTTTTTTTAGAGAAGTTTGAAAATTGATGATTGATTGATATTTTGTTCGATGAAGATTATTGTTTCATTAGCTTTTGGCATGAATTCTTTGATCTAGATAGGAATTTGAATGATAATCTAAATTTGCCTTGCTCCACTTAGTCTCATATCCCGTTATATTCTCATGCTCCACATGCATAGATTGCTTCGGTTGTTTTCAATTCGGTAATAACACCTAGATTTATTTTCATTGAGAGAAGAAAAATTTTTGTCCAAAAATAATATGGAAGTTCTCTCGAAAAGATCCTCCAATGAGAGGACAGAATGCATAGCTTTAATAACTTGGATGACTTTTATATCCTAATATTGACTTAAAGCTTCACTTGACTAAATCTTAAGTCTCTTTGTCAATATTATGGATGGGTATAGGTTTGCCATATGGGAAAGGGTGAATAGCTTCCTTTAAGCTCCAATGAATGAGCAGAATTTTGAAAAATTTCATAAGTGAGACCGCTGCCCCCATAGAGACGAAAAACCACCTGATCTAATTTAGCGAAATTTTCAAGTAAAAGATAAAGAAAGTGCTTAGAATCGACATATCTTGGAGCTTTTGTTTTTGAAAAAGTTCTCTCTTCCTTCTTGAATGATTATGACTCTTTGTGTTTATATCGAATATGTTTGTGAATCGAGAAGTGGTATTTGAGCATTGGAGAATATGGGATTGTGTTCTAAAGGAGATATGGTGAATTAATGATCATTCAAAAGTCCGTCATTCTGGAAAATTGACAATAATGCCTCTTGCTTTGCAAATTGAAACTTGAATCTTCATTCTCACCATTCATCATGATCAAACTTCCAATGTTTGTAGTATCATCATTTTAAAACCTTCACGAGATGCAACTCGTCTTCTTTGGGAACTTAGAAGTTAACATCTTTTTGTATAGTGTTTTTTTTTTGTAATTATATATTTTTTTTGTCTTGCTAAGGGACTAGCAAGAGATAAGTTGAGGGGAGTGATAAACGCATAATATTGTCATGTTTAAACTCCTTCCCGGAGTCGCTTGACGCATTTGTTGCTTTAATTCTGCCCAATTATCCACTTATCTCGAGATTAATGGCCTTAGCGATTTTGTATCTAACATGGCCCAAGTTGGTGTGTATTTTGTAGTATTCCATGTGTTTGTAGGATTGGAGTACAATGGCATTGCATGAAGTGATCAAGAGTAAGCTCGGAGGCTTGCAAAGTGCTGAGTGAACAAGTTCCAGGACCCATGATCGATCATGGGCAAAGCCATGGATCGATCATGGTTGCAAGATTTTCTGGAAGAGCACTTCCATGATCGATCATGGGCATAACCATGATCGATCATGGCCCTTGCAACTTGGCCATTTCACACCCAAAATGGGCTATTTTAGTGGTTCAAGCTATTTTAGATATTTAGTTAGATATTTTGCAACCTTTTAATATATATTATTTTCTTTTAGCTTCTTGGAAAGACATCTAAGTTTTTGTAGAAGTTCTAGAGAGAAGTGGGAGCTAAAACCTTGTAATTTCTTCTTCTTCTTGTAAGTTTACTTTGATTTTAAGAAATGAATGCTTCTTCTATAATTCTTGTTTCGAGTATTATGGAGTAGTCTTTTACTAAGGTTACGGAGTGAACCGCGATATAATATTCGGTGATTTATGGCTCAATCCATGTTTAAAGTTTGAGAAATAGTTGTAAATCCTTTTCTTCTTCATTTACTCCATTGTTGCAAGCTTTCTAGGTATATTCATAATATTAAGACTTTATATGCCTTGTATATTTAGTGCTTGGTTGTTAATGAACATACAACATATTTATATGGTTCTAAAAAGCTTGTAGTCCCTTTCCCCCATCCATGGAGTTTTTCCCTCTTCATAGAAATTATGAATAGTTCTTAAAACTCCATAGATGGATTTTAAAATTTGTTTAGCATTATCTTTGATCTTCGATTTCAATTTATTGATATATTGAGTGCTTCTTACACTTTATGTGATACTTAGACTCTTTATTTTCTACCATATGTGATAAATGATGAGTTGACTAATTTATCCCATAAACTTTATTCCTTTTCATTGTTAGGATTCACTTTATAATTTTCATTCTTTAAATCATGAGATTACCACACTTGCTTGATGTTAAATCTTTTTATGATGAGTTCGTCATATCTATCTCGGATTAGCTTCATCGGGAATGGGTTGCCTTGCTTCACACCCGTAGCTAAGAGGTAGGAATGATAACCTCGTCTTTGGTGGTATGTCGTTTGTATCTCTCTTGATATAGCTTCAATTCGGGAATGAGTCGCCTAGCGTCGCACCCTCTGCTATTGAGAGATACACCAACATTCCCCATTTCTCGAGAATCCTTGTGTTCTAATCTTAGTATGAGCTAATGATCACCGTTTCTTAAAATCGTAACTAATCTCCACCTACCTTAGTGCTTTCTTATTTATTTTCGCATCTGTTTTACATTTACGTTGTTCTAACAACAAACCAACTCACAGAAACCAGAAAATCACTTAATCCGTAATCCATTCCATTCCTCTTCACTTATCCCTGTGGTTCGACACTTCGGACTTCCGAGACTATATTACAACTTGACGTGCCTGCACTTGGGCTCTATCGCAACCGTTATATATTTTAAAGCGGCGTCAATAACTCTCTCATGTGTTTAATAGATACAATTTGAAGCTCACATTATAGTTATCTTGTTTGATCAAGATTTATATCTCAATGAATAAATGATTAATCAAAACAAATTCTTGAATCCTTGAATGATGAAGATAAATGAAGAATATATTTTTATATAGTGATTCAACCCTTGTCAAAATGTGTCTTAGATGTCCAATATATAGTCCTAAAGATGATATAACCGTTTGAGAGGTTTGATACCAAAAACAGTAAAATATCAGAATTCCAACGGTTATATTATGAGGTATCAGTCGACTAAGCAAAACTAATTAGTCCACTGATAGACCCCCACTCGACTAGGCAAAGCTCATCTGTCGACTGATGGGCTCTGTCTATTAAGCCAAAATTCCAATTTTTGGACTTTTACATTTTAGCTCCAAAATCAATTTCAATGCTTTGGGGACCTCGAAAGTATGTTCCTAAGACACCTATTTTTAGGAAAACTCAAAATATGATCATTTCAATTTAATATGAATTTATTTGGAAACCGATTTTTGTAATAATGGTGTTTTCAAAGGAAATTCAATTCAAGCTTGTTTGCAATCAAGTTATGAATGATGTATGAACATGTTTGAGCTATAAAAGTGATCAATCAAGAAACTTTACATAAATCCTAAGCACTCACTTAATTGTCAAATTGACGAGTCTTTGAATGCTTCGATTTGTTTCTTCAATTGATCTTCACTTGAAGCTTTTTCCTTAAAGCTATGATCTTGATCTTCATGAATTGTATTATGATAAGATTGATCTTTCTTGTCTTGTCCAATGCAATGTTGACCTTGATCGGATAGTATTTTGATGATCCTTATCATGTGGCATGCTTTTCTTGATTTTTCAAGTAAATGAACTATAAATTTATATCAAGAAACATGTTAAATTACATATAATTAAGTTATTGTTATTCTCAAAATAAGATTAAGACCTACGAGGTCAACACTTACCTTACTCCAGTTAGGAGTTTAAACCATATTTATAGCATATCTTTTATCTAAAAATTATGTTGAGATTGTTTATTTTTATAGATGGGCAATAGTGAAAAGTGAGCCTAAAAAAAGTGAAAAAGAAAAAAAATTGAAAAAAAAGGTGATGAAATCTCCTTCAAATATCAATAAAAAAAATATGTATGAAAAAGGAGATGGGAAAAGAAGAGAAAAAGGATGAAAAAGAAAGGCAAAAGACAAAGCTCAAATAAAGTCAAAAAAGAAGCCCAAAGTATCAATTTTATATCTCAATGTGTTTCTTAAATCTTTTAAACTCTTATATACCATTTATTTGATAAACCTTACTCTAAACCTTATGTTACAACTTAGAAAAAGTCATAATGATCATTTGGAATATGGTTTAGAGGAAAGAGTGGCGGAGGGGATCCATTTATGCATTTATCTTTTCTAGTGGATATATCCGTTCATGAGACTCATGTTCTTTCATTTATACCTTTTTTCATATATACATGTGAGGGGCTTTTGAATTTTGCATACATTTACTCTTTATAGTCCACATGTAATGTGAGCATATACACCTTATTTTCAAGTGTTTCATTTATTGAGTGTATGCCATGTGAGGAGCTTTGTCAAAGTTTAGTTTGGATGTAATTTTAAGATTTTTCCACTTAAATATTAATGATGTTTTGTTGTTGTCAATTCACACATGCACGATATGAGGATTGGTGA